>CATIWF010044603.1:0-10139 GCA_949630135.1 Balakata baccata
GTTCCTAAGTGCTGCAAGAAACACCCAACCAATTCTTTGAAACACACTTCTCTCTTCAACTTTGACGCTATAGCGATATGTCCTAGTTCCAAGTAAGAAGACAATAAGTGCAATGACCATCATAATACATGGAATTCCAAACCCCAAACCCCAATTCAGATTGTCTTGGATGTAGTTTAGGGCCAGCAGTGATACTAAAGTGCCTGCACACATACAAAAATACCACCAGTTGAAGAATGAACTTTTGGCTTTGCACTCCTTAGGATCTTGTCCATCAAACTGATCTGCCCCAAAAGCTTGGACACAAGGTTTATGCCCACCTTGCCCAAATGCCACCAAATAAAGTGAAAAGAAGAACAAGATTACTTGATTATAAGAACATGTGGCAGTGTTGGTGTTTAGGCAGTCTGAATCACCAAAAGAAGGGAGCACAGCCAAAAGAGTCAACAAGCCAAGTCCCTGTAATTACAATCCACATAAGTTATATATCTTATAACCACAGTTGAAAAGGAGGGGAAGAAAAACTCATGATTCTTTACAATAAATCAGGATAAACCTGTCTCACTTCTCAAATAGTGGGAGGAAAAAAAACATGGATCTATACCTCCACCCACACAATCTCGTGATTTTCAAATTAGATGTGTCCAAAAATTTTCAATGGAAGCCAAGAGAACAGAACTTCCACAAGTATTGTCAAGCTGTATGCTCTGGGTTATGGAATTGAAGGCAGTTGGAAATAGAATGGAATTTGGGATGTCCTAGGATACAAATTCATATTATGGATTAATTATACAGAGCATACTAGCCATCTTCATAAAACTAACTTGATTGCTTACACAAACATTAGCTATGTTCATATTACGTAGAATATGCACAGGGCACAAATACATGCTGTGTAAAGAATTCTAATTAATTTAGGCTGGCTAAAGGAAATATGGACCTCCTATTTTCTTACTCACTTTGGAACTGAGAATACCTTATCAAGTTTGTCCACTTGGGATTAAAGGCAAAAAAACTCAAGGGATATAAGAACCCTAACGGAGAGAACCTGGATGTAAATTTGGTTGTAAGCAGGCTCTAGAATATCTGAAACTATCATTTCAGTAGGTTATACAGAGTTGGGAGCATCCCTACTCAATATGCAGTATTAAACACATTCCATTAACAATTTTACAGATCATAATTCATTTTCAACCCAAGTTCAGTTATGACTTATGACTTAGGGCATGACTACAAAATTCACTGATCACATCTAAACTAATCTATACTAGCAACTCCAATTTTTTAGATTTTTTGAGTTAATGCAGCTCCAACCAGGTTTTGAACTTGGCTCCGTTTGGATTGAGAGATTTTAAAATCCATGTATTGTGAAATACATAGATTCTAAAAATTTCATCGTTTGGTTTGACTACAAAATCTATTGATTGATAATATAATTACTCTTACACTTGTATTTGATTCAATGACCACAATATATAGATTTAATAATTAATTTCCAATTTTATCCTTTATTAAATATTGATCATTATTATTAATTAAACATATGCAATCAATTCCAATTTATACTTAAAAATTTTAAAAAAGAAATTAGTTATTTTAATAGTTGAAAAATAAAATAAAAAAGTTAGTGTACATTATAATATTTAATTACATTGCTAATTATGCAAAATAATAATAATAATCAGTTGAAATTAAAAAAAAGATAATTTTTGTTTTTCTGTTATTAAGAATAGTTTTGGAATATTATTAATTTATTAGAGACACTTTTGGAATAAAAAAAATCTAGCAACAATCCCCATTGATCAAAATACATGGATTTTAGATCAAATCCTTAAAAAATGAATAATTTTGGTGGACGAAAGATTTTCTTAAATCCATATATTTTGACCTTTTTTAAATAATCAAACGATAAATTTAGTATAAATCTATGGATTGTTTTCATTTAAAATCCTTCAATCCAAATATAGTCTTGGAAATATATAGCCCTTGACGACTCATGTAACACCCAGTCAAAAATCATCCATAAACTCAAATTGAATCGCAGATCACAAATTAAAGAAAAAGTAAAGAAATAATGAGGAAAAAAGTATGAACGGAATATAACACCCTAAGCTCATTTTGCTTAAAAACTTCCATATTGATAGGAGAGGTTTCATGCGCAGCATTTCATTATCAACTACTAATTAAAATCATACATACACTAATTCAAGGAACAGCTACTCCTCAGACCAATCATATATGTGATTCAATACATAATTATTCTATAACGTTTTGCAGTAAGAAACTAGAAATCCGGAAGTAAAAGATGAGAGAGAGAATTTACCGAGACGTAAATAAGAGAGGCAACAACTATGGTGCGGTATCTCCCGAGGAAAGAATCAGCAACAAATGCACCTAACAAGGGAAGCAACAACGCCGTTCCAGACCAGGCATTCACATTCTCCGCCGCGGTAGCCGTAGACTGACCAAGAGGCCCCGTCAAGTAGGTAATTAGATTAGATGCTATTCCATGGTAGGCAAACCTTTCTGCGACTTCAACTCCTGCCTCAATACATACATCAAAATGAATCTTTGATTTAGCACAAAACAAACACAGTTTTTATTTATTTTATGGAAAAAAAAAAAGTTTACCGATAATGAAGGAGGCGGATCTCCAGCCACCAGAGTTGGATCTGTAGACAGGGTGGCCCTTATGGTCCACGGAGCCATCAACGGTGTCGTGTAGAAGGGGAGCTTGGATATTGGGTGATTCGGAGCAAGTGATACTGGCCATCTATCTCCGAAAGCCACCACAGCTCAAGCGTCTCCTTCTAACGTAAAATTACTACAATTCCAATTACAAGATAGCAAATGAATCAGATACTTTGCACTTCTTTATGTTTATTGTCATTTTCACTACTTGTTTCTTTGTTATTATTGTTTTGTCTGACTAATACAATTTCAAAATGTGATTACGATAAAAGATGGCAATTTTGAACACTATCTGATTAAACGAAACGGTATAAAATTAGGCGGATATAGATTTAAATTTAACGAATATAGATCATAATCGTGTCAATATGATTATAATATTTTAAGACAAACATGAAGGAGATTATAATATTTTAAATATTTATATATAATAAATTATGTTAAAATTAATTGTATTAGTATTATATAGCATTATTTTTATAATTATATTAATATTTATGTATAATTGTGTCTTGTATTATATATATATATACACATATAGACATGTTTAGTTAACTGTGTTAAATAATTTCGTGTAGTATAACAAATATATGAGATACGACACGATTAGATACAGTACGAAATAAGATACAATACGAAATAAAACACAATACAATTAGATGCTAATAATGGCTCAAATTGTAATAACATTTTCTTTTTGTTTTTTCTATATCAAAGCAATGACGTTAAGCGGGAGGCATGTGGCTCAATGGCACACGGGCTCAATTCCCTTCCTAAAATCTTAGGTCCTCGGAGTGGTAAGAATAAACACAATATCATAATAAGATATGAATCCAATTAGGTATTTACGGGTTAGTATTGAGATTTATTATATTCACATGATAAATATGTCAATTCAATAAAGACAAAAAAAGTTATATTGTTGTATTCAGGTTAACATGCTAACTAGGATTTTAAATATCATCTGATACGTTACATATTTTCTGTTACGTAACACATTTTTAAGGTTCTGATATAATATGAGACCGATATATTTCTGCCAATTAAAAATAGTAATGTAACACCGCTATATCATCCATTATGAGCGATACAGACAATATAAACCGATATAGACGTTACATAATACTCAAAAAATTATATTTTTTTAAATATTACTAAATAATTGGATATTGAATTTATATAAACTCTTTCAAATGCAATTATTATTAATTTAAAATATGTATGTAAAATTAAATTATAAATTTTCAATACTATTATTATTAAAAAAATTTAATAATTAAAAGTTACAAAGTCAATACATTCAAAGGAACAAGTTCATAATTTGATATTTTTTTCATCTGAACAAAATACCACTAATCCTCCATGACACTTTTTTTGTGTGGTGATTATGTAATTCTGCATTATATGTAATTTTATAAATTTAATTTTTAATTTTTTTTCTATTGTTTAGTTTTAGAAATTGATTTTTTCATCACCTTTCTCTTGTTAAGAAAGGTGGTTTTTTCCCATCATATTTAATAAAATATTTCATTGTAAAAAATCAAAATATTATTTTATAATAAAGTTGTTTATTTAATAGTGTTTATTATATCTATATTAGGAAATTATTATGTAATTTATATTTTTTAAATAAAAATAATATTTATATAAATGTTTATTAACTTCATATACTATATATTAAATTTTATTATCCATTTTTTGTTGATTTAGATGATTTTGCTAGTTATTTTTAAAAATTCACAGTGTCGATAGACGATATAGTCCGATTCAATCTAATACTATTACATCGATTCTGATATCGATACGTTACATGAAACCATTATTTAAAACTTTGCTGCTAATGAGGAAAAACACGTTTAACCTGTTAATAATTCTTGTTGTGTCATGTTGTATCGTGTCGTATTGACACATTTAACCCGACATATTATAACCTATATACGTATTAATAAGATCGAATTATACTAAGTTTATATGTTAATTGTATTAAACATGTTGTGTCGTGTTAATCCGTTATTAAATGGATCGTGTTCATATTCAAATTTTAGGCATGATTAGCTTTATCGTGTCATATTCGTGTTGAATCTTATCATGTAATGGGCATACTAAGATATTATATGAACACAACCCGTTAATACGAATTCTCAAAGACCCTCTAAAGAAAAAAAAAAAAAGAAATTACCTTAAATATATTTTTGAATTGGTTAAATTACATAAACAAAAAAATCATGAACTTTACTCTTTATCACACTTATGTCCAATTCTTTAAAAATTTAAATTTAATTATATGTGTTTTAGGTTTTGTAACAAATTTTGTTTCGGATGAATTAGACCTCACTCCAATTTTACATGGCAACAACGTAGAAAAACATTAAAAAATATATAAAAAATAATAACGTGGTCGTTTAAGGTGGCGCTGAAGTGAAAAATTTACCACATAGCAATGGTCAAGAAACGGCGTTGTTTGCTATAGACCAAAAACTAAAAGATGTGGCCTCTTTCTTGTGGAATTCATATTCTCTCTCTTTCCCCTAATTAAAACCCTAATCAATAATAGAATTTCTCTCTCCATGTTCAAAAACCCAATTATTTTAACAACTTTGACATATGATATAACACCTTATACATATGGATACCACTTATACTTGTATCATGTTATTATATATTGCATAGGATAAGACATAGTTCTATTTATAATGAGGGATACTTTTTTTTTTAAATCATATATCAATATCACTTTGTAGCATTTATCAATTCATAATAGCTTGGCTATATACATAATATATATATATATCACCTCACTGTATATTCACTATATTATACATATACAAACATACAGTCCAAAATACAAAAGACATGTCCCTATACATATGTGAAATATAAGGAGAGAGATTGGTGAGACTCGGCCGGTGACCTGTGATCCATGTCTTCTATATAGTATGCACCTCCAAAATGAGCTAATTACTCTTCTTTGCCTGAAAAATGGTGCAATTTGATGAGTTGTAACTCAATGAGAATAATTATCAAAAGCTTTCTAAAGTACCAAGCCAATCATAGTTACAAGTAATAATCGTTATTCGTACACATTTTATATGGCATTCTATATATCAATATCACATGAATATAAATAATATTAATTCATGTAAACATTTCTTTTGCTTATGCTTATATCATTTTCTTATTGTTGTGACCAGGCTAAACAGACACTGTCCCGGGTTTCCATATGAACATTTGCATTTGCTAGCTAGCTTAATCATTTGTAACATTTGTACATTTGTTAGGCCATAGGCCTTTTCTTTTGCTTTTGAACATTTGTTTGGGCCATAGGCCTCTTCTTTTGCTTTTCAATGCTATTTAGCCAGTCACAACACCTTTTAAGTCCATATGCATATACATTTACAACAATCATTATACATTTCAGTCAACATTTGCCTTATACAAAGAAACCTAAGCATGTAATCCAAACATGTACTTTACATTCAATACAATCTCATTGGCTATATCATAGCAATCATGTAATTCAAATAAAGCAAATCAAGTCACATTATACATAGCACGTAATAATCGCACGTACCAAAGAAATCGTTTGATAATTAAACTCATCTTTCCTTTCGATTTTGAGCCTTTAACTTATTGTCTTTCACTTTCTTGGGGATCTCCAATATGTTGTGAGCCTAATTGAATGTATACTTGGTCAATTGGTTGCTAAATAAACTTAGTGAAACTTAAACAAATTGAAATATGCATATTATGGACCACTAACTAGGGTTTGGTATAATGGCAGTGTGACCTTCATGTGTTTAGTAGCTTATAACTTTTTCTATACTAGTCCAATTTGTATGATTCTTATTTCTAATTAAAGCTAACATGTAGGGATACAACATATCTAAATTGCATAGAAATTGGACCATTTTGGAATATTTTATGTAGTTTATAAACATGTTCTGTTCTCTATCCTGTTTTTGACCTTAGGCAGTTTTAGGACACCAATTTCGCTTCTTCATAGCTTACAACGTGTAAGTCATATTTTTATGGAACTTTGTATGCACATAGATATGTTATAATAGATCATTGTTCATGTTGACAACTTTCATCCATTCTACTTCTATGGTCCTCATATGGTAGGGTAATTGTAACTGGTCAGAAACAGGGCTGACATCCAGAACAGTCTGACTTGTGATGGCTATAACTCACAACATAAATAATATGTTGAGGTGAACTTTGTGCCAAAATTTATCTAAGACCTATACCTATAACATTTATGTTTTGATCATTTACAGATTATGTCTATAAAGAGCTCAAAATGGATAAACAACTGACTAGACCTGCCTAGGACACTAAGCAGGCAGCTCAAATATGAAACAAGCATGACTCTCCTGCCTATAACTCAACATCCATGCATAATCTAGTCTTGAAATTTGGTATGCAATGGATAACACATATATCTACAACTTTCATGTTTGAGTTTCCTCAAATAACGACTCTATCATATAGAAAAAGAATCAAAATAGTAGATAATTCAGCTAGGTTCCTCAATGGAACCAGTTCTAGTCCAATGCCAATATCTTTCCACAGACACCAAATCATGCAAAACGATTTATATAGCCTTAAACCTAAGATATGAAACTACAAGTTTGGTGTTTTGTGTTTCTTAAAAATCAGCTTTTAACATAAAGAAAACGAGACCCTAATTTTCTGCCATGAAAAGAGAAATCAAGCAGTTTACCCAAGGAAAGCAAGTAGTTTGCACCTCCTAAATCATGATCCAACAACTCAAATCATGATTATCAATAAAAGAAGTGATGAATAACTCACTTGTGGCCAGTTATGGTTGAGCTTTGAGAAGAAATTGGGAAGAAAAATGGAGAGAAACAAAAGAATGAGTAGCTGGTTGCAAAAAGGGGCCAAAACAACCTTATTCCCCAAAGTTGTCGAATCAAACTTTTTTTTTTACTTTTATGATTTATTTAAATAATTTTAAATAAATAATAAATAAATTATTATTATTATTATTATTATTATTATTTTCTCTACATATTTACATGTACTTAATACCAAAATACTATCTAGTCAACTTGTCTACTTTAATTAATTTCACTACGCCAAATTTCATTTATTTCAAATTTAATCATTTATTGAATTAATTTTCAATACCTTATCATTCTCATATAATTTATAACTTGACACGTGCGACTTAAGCTTTTTACGATAAACTGACCCGTAGCAAGTCTACCTCGTGAGCACGTTCTAGCTAAAATCCCTTTATATGCATATGTTTCATGTGAATGATATTTATAAAATGTACATGTTCAGATGAAATGTATGTGATAATGCATGTGGAAAAATCGAGGATGTTACATGATAGCTAGCCAAACCCCACACGGAGCTCCAAAGCACGAAACTGAAGGTGGGACAAAGGACTATTCCTAGCGTATCGAGCTATAACACTACAACCACAGCATCGTTGATGAACAAGAACTGTTAAGTATAACTCCAGTGACATGCCACCACCAAAGCATCGTCTTCAATCCTAGGTTTTTGCATTCTCATGGGACTCTTGAGCAAAGGTTGCGAATTTCATAGTGTTATCTTGTTTAGATTTTTGTTATAGTCCTATTTAGATAAGGCCTATGCCCATGAAAAGAATTAGAGCCCAAATCCATATAAGATGTAGAACAGTTCATGAAATAATAAGATACTTGGGCAAGAAGTAGTCAAAATAAAAATCCTTGGCAAATAGGAGTACTATGGATACAATTGGTGAGATTTGGTAGACTTGGGAGAAAACATGGATATAACTACTACAACATGGTGCACTATGGCAGCTAGAGGAAGTGGATATTATGGCCAATAGTTACTTTGGCTCTAATGCTATAAAAGAGGAGATCATCAACAAATAGAGAATGAACCAACGATCATCATAAACACTCAATAACAACTCTAATTCAATCAAGTCTTCCGTAAATTTTACTTAGCGTCAGTTTTGTTTTAGCATTAGTTTCAATCATTTCAACTCTAGTTCAACTCACTGTAGTTTGTTAGTCTTACTTTCATCAATGAAATCATCTTTCTCCAAGAATTTATTTTTATTCAATATTTATTTTATTCAAGTCTCAATTATTCACTAGCTTATTTTCATTTACTGTCAATATTTTCAATTTTACTAGTAACCAAATTTAAGCGTACTGTCAGGGAAACATAGGAATTTACAATCTTTTGATTATAAGTCAAGGCGCAAATTTTTATTTCAGTTTGGAAAATACTTTAATTTTCTTGGGATGTTGGCACTAATTTCCATTTTTTACAGAAAAATTGCCAACATCTTTTTTAGCACGCCTAGTGGGACCCGTTTGGTTCCTACTACATGCCTATGAAAACTAGAAGTAAGAAAGCTATGGAATCTCAAGGCTCAAGATCTGTTGCTCCAACATGAGAATATGAAAGAAGAGTTTTGCTCATTATAGAATAAATCGAGAATATCACACTTCCTCAGCATGGTAAAGAGGAGGAAAGAAATAAGAGTACATTTGGACCATGTAACAGTTCACCTACTAACAGTTTTAACTTGTCTTATGTGCTTAGGTCTTTTAGTAGAAGAAATGGTTCAAAAGTTTGAAGCTAGTATAGCGGAGCATTTGAAGTAAATGACCAAACAAACAAAGAACCAGACTAGAGCCATTATTGAGGAGTTAACTCAATAGTCCACCTCCTAGGAGAAATTAAAAGCTGGAATCATGGGAGAAACAAACATAGGTAGCTGCACCCAAACAAGACCTTGTCTCTAGGCAACCATCTGATGAGCTCAGGGGGCAGCACTCCGGGATCAATCGTGAAGCAGGTGACTTCCACCGCTCATAATTTCAAACTAAGGCAAGGTATACTCCTTCTCACCTTAGAGAAGAAAGGATTCTAGACCTCGGGGTCGGAGGGTACACCAACACTAGAGCCACTGCCCATAGGTTTTTAGCCCACACCAATCCTAGCTGTAACAGCTCGGCCCACACCAATTGTCCGCTTTCCAGGCCCAAGGCCCACTCACGGTTTTGTCCAATTGGAGGTTTCGCTCCAAAAGGCACCTCACGGGGTAAGGCTGGGTCTGCACTTATAAGGATCAGGACAGCTGGACTCCTTTCCGATGTGGGATCGAGTGCCACACTCCATCTTGCCTATTAGGCATTGGGCGTTACGCATCGCCGTCCCCAATCCCTCACCTCAGGCAGGCCTCCCTCTCCTCCACATAGTCCAGAGCTGTCCCCGGCTCTGATACCAAATTTGTAATAGCCCGGCCCACACCACGAGAAATTATCCGCTTTGCAAGCCCAAGGCCCACTCACGGTTTTGCCTAATTGGAGGTTTCACTCCAAAAGGAGCCTCACGGGGTAAGGCTGGGTCTGCACTTATAAGAATCAGGATGGCTGGACTCCTTTCCGATGTGGGATCGAGTGCCACAC
>CATIWF010044609.1:0-13341 GCA_949630135.1 Balakata baccata
TTGTAATTTATCTTCTTGAATAAGTTTCCCCAATTTTGTAAGGTTAGAGTGTGGAAAAGCAGCAGGAGCTTATTCGCAGCGTATATGGAGGTTCTGATCCATCTATGACTTCTTATAAACATTTTTCAATCTTGTTTATTGTAAGTAATCTTTCCTTTTCTAATTGGGTTTTTCCATTTTCTCTTGCAGTATTATGCAGTAGAGCTGAGAATGTTAGCAATTTCATGGAGGCTGATTCCATCTTCGGTCCGGTGTGATATAATTCTCCTTCTTTCTCACTCTTATGACATTATATGGCTGATCTTATGCTTTATTATTTTGTCTATATATGTTACATTTTCTTGTTAATCTATGGCAGGGCACTCGTCTTGTGTACAAACATTATGCAACTCTCTACTTCGTGTTTGTATTTGATGCTTCTGAAAATGAGCTTGCTGTGCTTGATCTCATACAAGGTGAGCTAGTTACCAATCAGGGATCATCATATCAGTTTTATCTGTGGCTGTTATTTGTTGTTGTGTAATATGATAAGAACACAAGATTTTGACACACTTTAAATGGGGTCTTTGTCAAAATGATCTAACACTTGCTGATTTGTTTCCTAATTAAACATATGGTAGGGAAGATGATACATTGTAGATTTGATGATGGTCTAGCTTTGGAGCTACATGTAAACAGCCATTTTGAGGCTCTTTTTCTTTGCAAACACCACTTATTAGATACCGGCTGTACATGCCAACTGATCTTCTGCAGCACAAATATTAGATTTATAAGCCACATACTACTTTTCCTTTACAATGTCCTAAACAACAGTCTTATTAGAATTCCCTAACAGAGATGTGGAAGTCTTTGGAGTTATGAAGGGCTTATTGGTATCTGATCCTGTCCATCCTAGAAAATTTGATGGCATGAACACGCAGGAGGAAGTTATAATGGTCATTATTGCTTTAGCTGTCTGGATTATTTTTATGGGCGCAACATTTATTTCTGTAGATTAGCTGAATTTTTGTGAAGTTTATTTACTTTTAGCTGCTACCTTATGATCATCACACTTGATCATTTCATCAACTGCTATAGCTGCTGCATCTTCTTTGGTCATTGACTGGCAGTTTGTGGTATATCCCTTGAGATTTTGGCTGGATTACCTTGTTGAACTTTTGATAACTTATGAAAACATAAAATCAGTTTAATCATTTTTGTTTATTATTATAATTAACTGGTTGTATCTCCAAATGGTTTATCTTAATTTCAAATACTGAAATTGTCTCTTGCTACTAGTTTGCTTCTTTTTTTGAAGCTTGTGATTAAGTAAATTTCCATGCCTTCAGTTTTTGTAGAAACGCTGGACAAATGCTTCAGAAATGTATGCGAGCTTGACATAGTTTTCAATTACAGCAAGGTATGTTCAAAATCCTGATTTGCTTGTAACAGAGTCTCTCAACAATTCCTGAAGGATGAAGAGAATAAAATCACGATTAAAAATATCCTGTAGCTGTCAAAAGTATTTAGCAACTAATTTTGATATAGGACCTGCAATTTTCGTCTTCTATTTGTCACGAGTGCAAGGGGAATTTTCATTCTACTAAGCTTCACCAAATTCTTTTGCAGCTGCACACAATTTTGGATGAAATAATTTTTGGAGGTCAGGTGCTCGAAACAAGTTCTGCTGAAGTTATGAAGGCTGTTGGAGAAATATCAAAGTGACTCATCCTTCTCTCTCTGTCTCTCTCAATATGCACAATTAAGTGTATTTATCTAATATGTACATGGCATGCAGGCTTGAAGCTTCCTCAAATTCTATCACATTGGTTCCCAAAACTGTTTCAGGATGGCGCAGCCGGTAGCATGTTAATTTAGAAATTTTCAGGTGATTACAATTACACCAAGAACAGTGGGGCAGAGATTTGAAATTAATTCTAGTAAGTTTGACATTGTGTATCAAGCAACTTGCTTCAGTAGTTGTAGTTTCTTGCATCCATGAATATTTCAAATTATTGTTTGCGGGTCACTTTCAAACCTGGCTACTGGACCAGAGGTTACAGAACATTTGCTCTTTTTTTTCTTTTCTTTTTTTTTTTTTTTTTTCACAACTTTGTTTTTCATTTTTTCTTTTAATAGTTGAAATTCTATTTATTTTGGTGTGCTTTCGTTTGAATGTTACTTGATTAAGCAAGGCGGTTGAATAGGTGACATTCAGTTTAGCAAATTTTGATTTTGGCTGTGGTGGATGTTTTACTGGTGCACTACTATCCAGTATCCACAGTGCAGAAGTGCTTTTGCCAAAGAATATTAAGCCGTCCATGTTTAGTTCAATTTCATCATGGAATTCATTTCATTTACAAATGAATCCCATAGTGGAATTTATTTGTAAATGAATTTTATTTTTTTTAGTATGATTTATACAAAATATCAAATTTCTTTTGAATGAAATAAATTACATGATTGGTCAAGGATGAAGAATTCAATTCGAAAAGTTATTTTTACAAAAAACACTCTTTTATATCTATTATTGCATATATCTTTCATTTTTCTTCTTCTTTTCACCTTAATGAAAAAAAAAAAATATTAATAGTATATAGATTCAATAATCATATCAATATATTTTTTTTCAAAGTATAAATTTTTCTTTAGTTGTATTTGTTGTTTATTTATAATATTGTTCACTCATATTATAGTTTGGAATTTATGCATATATGTTGTTGAGGTAGTAAATTTTAAACATGAATGTAATGTTAACTTTGTTTGTAAAAAACGTTTTTCGAAACAATGTTATTTTTAAGAAACACATTGTTTTTAAATTTTTTAAGTTTTGTAAACTGTTTTAGAAAATAGTATGTAAATAGATTTTTATTTTTTGCATAAGCATATTTAAAAAAAATCAGTTAATTAAATAAAAAAATTAATTTTACTTTTTTTTTTTTTAACATTCAATAGCGATTTCAGTTTTCAAATACTATACTTTCAATTTCTTTTTAAAGTATTTTTTATGTCCAAAGGGAAAGGTTTCTTTTTATTTTTTTATTTTATGAATTTACAATCATAAGTTTCAACTCCATGTATACTCAATTGGCAACAAACGGACAGCAAACATTTAAGAAATTGAAGAGTTGAAAAAGCTTTGACATCTGAAAGCAACAAATTCTCTGGATAAAAAAATTAATTAAATTGTTAGAGATAAATCATATTTCTATGTGATGTGATGATATTATTTTTAGCAATAAGTTTTCAAATAATATAATTTTAAAAAATAATATAAATTTATATATTATTACATAAATTTAAAAAATAAACACAAATGAATTTAGCTTGCCCTCTGCTCCCCCATTAAATTTGTCAAGATCTATTGCAAAATATAAGTGTGTCGATTTTTGGAATGGAAAAAGTAAATTATAAAATTCAACTGTTGAAGCAAGCATTTTTCAAAAAAAAAAAAAA
Source organism: Balakata baccata (assembly GCA_949630135.1). NCBI lineage: Eukaryota > Viridiplantae > Streptophyta > Magnoliopsida > Malpighiales > Euphorbiaceae > Balakata > Balakata baccata. The sequence goes on from CATIWF010044609.1 coordinate 3,436, forward strand.
AAAAAAGTGTTGAAGCAAGCAAGGTGTCAATACGTCGTCGCTTAACAATTTATTGATTTTACCCTAAAAAAATCCTCGTCACTCACTGTCTTATACTTGCGTCCCCTCCGCTAACCTCCCGCTGCATGCCACTTTAGTTTCAGTAGTTTCCCTCCGTTGGTGTATCATCCTCTAGAGTCTAGCCGCCAGCCCGCCTCCTCTCGTTACCTTTGTGTCAACAGAACTTCGACCCGGCTCCTCCACCTCCGTTACTCTGATCGCTTCTCGCTACACCGTATTCATTAGGCTTTTTGTCTCTCATCAAGCTCCTCCTTTCCCGTTTCAGCTTCAATACCGTTAAACGCAACCAAACATGGAAATTGATACATTACTAGGTTCTATGGACTTCAAAGTGTCTGAGTTGTTAAAGGAAGTTCAGCTCGATTACTCGCCAGCCTTCTCCAAGCTCGTAGACGACACCGTTTCTGCTATTCAAGAATCCATCAACAAAATCCCTGAAGGCCTTGCTGTCTGCCTTTTTTCACCAAAATATTAATTGATTCTTTTGAACTATTAGCTCTCTTAATTATCAATTTGTGAATATTTGAGTTTTATTTGTAAGCAGGTTACTAGTGATGATGCTTCGGGATTTGTCAAGGATATTGGGGCAGATAAAGTGGAGTTCAAGTTTAAGAAGCCGAATTCCCTTAAAATTGGTGGCAGTTACTCAATAAAATCCATTGCAAAGCCTGATATTCATGTGGACCTCTTCCTTCAGTTGCCAAAGGTTCTTGTTCAAGTCATTGAGCTTATTTATTTATTTATTTGTGTGTCTATGTTTTGTTGATATTTCTGAGAATCTAGAGTTTTCTAGAGAAAATGTGATTGGAATTATATAAAAAAAAAATGAATTCATATAGTTACATTTAGTGGAATCTCTTGGCTTAGCTCTATCCAGCTTAAAAAAAAAAAACCATTTTCACCTCGAATTAATAAAAATACTTACCTCATCCAACTCTGTCTATGCGAACTGAAATCTTGTGTTCAGCTCGGAGATGTTGCTGTTGGAGCTTAGCTCTAAATATCAGATAGCAGTAGCTTGGCTATAGCTTATTTTAACTATGCTCTGGAGATTTAGTAGCTGCAAAGGGGGCGGGAATGCTTAGAAAATATTAGAGGGACTGAAAAATAGCTGAGGCAATAGGAAGAATTTTTGTTCCACGGTATATGGATTTGAAATGCCTTCCATGGTGTTTCCTTAACATCAATATATCTAGTACCATGTGAATTTAGTCATAAAAGCACAGGAAACGAATGCAAAGTTTAGAAATTTGAGGATGATTTTGAATTAGGACCTGAAAATGAAAATTTACTGTCTTATGTTAATCTAACTACATCCTGATTGGTTGGCATTCATAATTAAATGGCTACAGAGTAAAGGCCTTGTTGATTTACCCGGAAGGAGAAGCATTAGTAAAACAGCAATTGCTAATGGAAAGTGTCATATAAAGTGGATATCTGTTAACATTGTCACAGCATCCTAGTTGCAAAATATTTCTCTAAATGGAGGGTTTTTCCAGATTTTGACTCTTATCTTAGAAGCTGCTTGGCATAATTTAAAGAAATGTTCTAGTTATGCAAGCAATTAGATGGTGCTTATATGATATGCTTGTCCAACTTTAAAGTTCAAATATTACTTTGATTGTCTTTGTCCCTTATACAGGAATGTTTCCTTGAGAAAGATTATTTAAATTACCGGTATCATGCCAAAAGGTGCCTTTACCTTTGCATTGTCAAGAAGTATTTAAGGTCATGTTCATCAATTCACAATGTTGAATGGTCATCCTTTCAGAACGAGGCCCGAAAACCTGTATTGCTTGTGTATCCAAGTACGGCATTGCTTTCTAGTTTCTCAATTTTGATTTTGCTATTAAATTTTGGATGTTTGCATTCTTATCCATTCACAAAAGCTCTAAATTTTTTTTATTATTTTGCTGTGGGATGGGTTGAATAGCCAAAAAGGTTGTTGGAGTTCCTGGGTTCTTTGTGAGGATAATTCCTACAGCAAAATTGCTTTTTAATGTCTCAAAATTGGACTTGAAGCGGAACAATATTCGTTCTCTAAATCAAGGTAGAATGTAGTCTTTGATTCATAAGTCGCATTATTATTGAAATGTATGGCCATGTCTTTACCAAACTATTGTACTAAATTTGAAATTACTTGGAAGGGAGTCTTCTGCTGCCTACACCGAGATATAACAGCAGTATTTTAGAAGATATATTCTTAGAAGATACTGATGAATTTATCAACCAAACTTTTCATGGATGGACAGAATTGAGAGAGGCACTGGTTTTGCTGAAGGTATAGTTGTTTCATGGTTTTTCCATTCTAAGAATATATGTGAGTGCTTTGTTTGTGGTGATGGAAATAAAGGTCTTTTGCTTTCTTATTTCTGAAGGTTTGGGTTCGACAGAGAAGCTTTATATATGCTCATGATTGCCTAAATGGCTTTCTAATAGCTGCCATATTGTCATACCTAGCAACTTATGGGAAAGTCAATAATTCGATGAAGCCCTTGCAAATATTTCGTATTACCGTAAACTTCGTAGGTATGTCTAGTTTTCTATTGGCAGATGAGCATATTAACAGTTATCAATAATAGTTTAGGAGAGCGAATAATCATTTATGTTCTTATCCTTGAAGCTTCTAGTGGATTTCTCATTTCTGAATTCTGACTCTTCATTATTTGTATGCTACTCTTTAAGTATAATTAATGTTTTTCAATGATTGAAATGTAAATTTAACAATCCATTTTATTTATAGCATTAATTATCAAATTTGAGATGCAATACTAAACCAAAAAAGATTTTACTGATAGTTCCTGAACCTTCCATCAGCTTCCATTAAGGTCAGAAAAATTTAATCTGCTGCAATTTAGTTGCAAAACAATGTTTTTGTTGTAATATTGGATACACAATGTATTTTGTGGGGAATTCAACTGGAAATATCATGTGACATTCATTTCTAGAATAATCTTTGAAGTGGAAGTAGGTAAATTAAGTTTTCTTTTCTTTTCATTGAATTTAGATTTATCCTCATTTTCATTGTTATGATGTGCTTTACTTTTTAGTCATTATATAACTCGATGGAATTTTTTGTGGAATAGTTGTAATTAAGCTACTTGAGATAAGAATAATTTAATGACATAATTGCAACAAACTGAAATTTTGTGATCCTAACGAGTTTAGTGACCATTAGGTTTGTTTATCATACTGTATTGTATTGGTTCAAGGCATCAAGCTGTCAACTGTTTTTCTTCATCTAGCTCTATGTGTGTGTGTTTTCTTTTTCTTTTTTTTTTTTTTTAAATTTTTTAGAATGAGCTTTATGCTTCAAATGGTACATTCTAGCAGCTAAAACTATTGTTCTAAGTCCTAGCAGTGAAATCTAGCTTTGTGTGGTTATAAACAGTCTTATATAATGACAATAATATGTGGCTTTTTCATTGTATGGCAGCTAATTCGAAATTATGGAGCCAAGGGATTTACTTTCGTCAGCAACAAGACGTCAAGGTCTCCAAGGAGGTCTGCTGTTTAATAATGTTTTTTCTTTTGACCTCTAAACAGCATATTTCTTTTTGTAGTTCTTGGTCTAAAATTGCCCCAACCTGGTTCAAATACACAGCATTAGAGCAGCTGATCAAACCATGCTGTAGTTAACTCACTTTCTAATAAACATTGTACTGCCAGAAGTATCACTTGGCAAAATTAAGAGAAAATAGATTATCTTACTGCTAAGCCCTTTCTTGCCAATTAAATGTGGTTTGTGATTGTTAGACTTTTAACTGCATATCACCCGTCTGTTATCAGAATGAAATGGTCTTTTGAGAGAGCTTTTCAATGACTTCAACACTTGCAATTATTCATAGTAATTTGAAATTGCATCATATTATTATGAATTTCTCAGATTCTTGTGTGTTCATTTCTTGTTCCTTTATTTTGAGTTCTTATTGTTGCTCTACCATTTGCTGTATTGTAGCTTATCATACTTCATTCTGGAATTACAGGACAGGATTCTATATAAGGAATCATTTCCAATAGTGTTATGTGATTCATATACACGAGTCAATTTGACTTTCCGTATGAAAAGTAGAAGTTTCTTAGAGGTACTATTATTGGGATTTCACTGATGTTTCATGTCAAATATTGTTGAGAGAGTTCATCTCTTGCTTTATTTTTTTGGTAGCATCATAATCATTGTTGAAAGTTTTATTCTTTTCTCCAACTTTCAGCTCCAGGATGAGGCTGCTTTGACACTTCAGTGCTTTGGGAAATCAGGAGATAATGCTTTTCAGGATATCTTCATGACCAAGATTGACTTTTGTTCTAAATATGATTATTGCATAAGGTGTGAATTTGTATCACTTTTCTTTTTCATTTTGGAATGGAGCTATGTTCAATTAGTGTGGCACTTTTGTTCTGATGATATTATTGTTCTAATAGTATGGAGCTGTATTCGGTTCTTATTATGATTTTTCCTAACATTAGAAATTTTTAGCAATTTATAGCGAAAATTTCTCCTTGCGACCAAATTGTTCTATTGTTTTCTGGTAATTTTGGGAGTGCCAGCAGTAATACCTAATACAGTCAAGATTTGAAGAACTGATGGTGTTTGATGAAAAGTATAAGAACCCTAAAGAACCCTAAACATATGATATCAAATTGATGAGTTTTAACATGATATAACAGTTAGAATAATGAAATATCCGTTTCGCCCATAAGGACATCTCTGTTGTGCTTTGTACAGGCTAGAATACAATTCAAATGGTATTAATTTTAGTTCCCTTTTTAAATACTTGAGGTTGAAAGTAATGCATCCACCATTTATTTATTTATTGGCTTCCTTATGACATTTAGTTGTGCTGTATTGTATCTTTGTCTAATGTTTTACATGTTTTGGTTGTTTAGATTGCACTTAAAAGGAATTAGTGAGGTCTATGCTTCGGGATTTTGCTTGGATGATGAATGTTGGAGATTGTATGAACAGAGGGTAGAAAATATTTTGTCTCAAGGTCTGAGTGACAGGGCAAAGTTCATTCGTGTTATTTGGAGAAACATCCACTCAGATTGCAACATTGAAAATGTAAGCTTTAGTATATGTTTATTATTTGTGTTCATGTTGTAACTCACCAAATCATGCAAGTACCTCAACCCGGTTCTTTGAATTATGCATACAAAAAGTTGAGAAATTATTAGTTATTTTTTATAATAATACATATATGTGGTTAGTACATGTTTTAAATTTTATGTCTAATATGTGGTGTACATGTTTTAGTTCATGGTTTTAAAATGCAGCTGTTCTTTAGTGGCTTTTGACCTTGTTGCCTTTGCCCTCATTAAATAATGGAGTTTCTGAAGAAATAAATTGCATCTTTTACAGGAGATGTGCCAGAAAAATAGACCCCACTACTTTTATAGCATAATTTTTGTGCTTCCTTGCTACATTCTAGCAAGATTTTGTGTACTTTTGCTATAGTCTATGTTCAAACTAACTCATCTCCTAATTATTTAAATTATAAAAATTGATTGTCTTTGCCAAATGCTCGAAGCTAACTCACAAGTCTATACTTGAATTATTTGAACTATGTTGTTTTTCAGGGTTTGTCAGCACTGGATACAGAGCCACTGCTCATTGGAATTTCAGTTAGCTCTTTGGAGAAAGCATTTAGAGTTGTTGATATTGGTCCAGATGCTGAAAATAAAGAAGAGGTATTAAATTTCTTATTTGAAGAAGTATAATATATTTCTATTTTTGTGCTAACTGAGTAACATTATACATTAGGCACTCAAGTTTCGAAAGTTTTGGAGGGAAAAAGCAGAACTTCGAAGATTTAGAGATGGTAAAATTGCTGAAAGCACAGGTGAGGCTCTAAAAAGCTTGATTTGTTTTTTCTGAAATGAATTAGATGGTTTCAAGCTAATTAATATGATTTTTTTTTTCCCCTTAATACCATAGTTTGGGAAGCTGAGCAGTGGGCAAAACATCTTATTCTGAAAAGAATAATTGAACATGTACTCTGTCGTCATCTATGTATATCAAAAACAAATATTGTGCAAGTTGTAGATCAACTTGATTTCTCTCTTCTTCACGGTGTTGAAGGTACAACAGCTAAGCAACTCTGGTGTTAGTTTCCTTTTCTTATATTTTCTCTTTTGGTGTGTTTATTCTTTTTAATCTTGAAGTATACAAACTGTTGCAAAAAAATAATAGTGTTTTCTCAGATCTTATGTCATGTTCTGCAAGTTTGCTCTCGGCGTTTGAGGTTCTATCAAAGCGCTTGCGTCTTATTGAGAGCATTCCCTTGAGAGTATCTAGTGTGCAGCCTCTAGACCCAGGTATATTTTGGAATACTAGATGCCATTGAATTGTCACCAATTTTCCTTGTTGAGATGAAGTGCTCAGTGATTTTAATTATTCATAGTTTTATCTTTCCACATTTTCCTAGCAATATTAACATAAATAATTATTATTCTGGTGTAATGCATTGAAGTGTGTTACTATTTTGAATTATTTGCTTACTCTTACTTTAGATGTTTGTCAATAGTCCCATGTTTCACAATTTTTTTTCCCTTTGGTATTGTGGTGGAGAGAAGGCTTAAATATATACTTTAACACTAAGATAGGATAGTTATATGCTTCTGGATTGAAATATTGATATTTAGTTTCTGTTTTTTTGTTTTTCTTTCTAACTAGAGAAGAATTTGATTCTATTTTATCTTCTTGGGCGTTTTCTTTGTTTCTCTCCCTCAATAGCTGAATACTAATATTGATGTTTCCAGCCTTCAGGTTCACATCTGTCTTTCCTCCAAAACCACATCCATTAGCAAGTGAAAATGGTCAGGTTTCAAGGTTAAACAAACTGATTTCGTCCTGCATTCAGCCATTGGAAGTTATGATTCAGGCATGATTTCCTATGAGCTAGTTTTTCTTTATATATATGGAGTTCATTGACAGTCTCTGAAGAAATGTTGATGTCTTTGTTTTAGTTGGAGGGTTCTGGGAACTGGCCAATGGATGAGGTGGCAATTGAGAAAACAAAATCTGCTTTCCTTCTTCAGATTGGAGAGAGGTAGTTTGGGCATTGCTTCTTCATGTATACAAATTACTATATTTTTCCTTACTGCATATCATCTGATAGTAGTTTTAAAGCAGTCTTCAGAATAGTTGGGGAATGACATGTAGTGCTGCGGAGGATATCGTGGATGTTTTTCTGTCTGGATATGCATTTCGCCTAAAAATTTTGCATGAAAGAGGCTTAAGCTTGGTGAAAAAGGAAAGTAAGAAAGCTTGCCATATGATTTGTTATAACTATGCATATCAGTCAGATTCTTTTAGATGTTGGGTTCTAAACTTATTTTGACTGGTAGGTGGAAGCAATATAGTGAAACGGGTCCCTTCTGTAGACAAGAAACTCTTTGTTCGTGGTCAGCATTCTAGCATGATTCATGGGTTACAGGGTCTTTATCCAATGTATGGACCAGTTGTTAGGTGAGTATGCATCTATATTTACGTCTCTGTTACTTTATTCATCTTTCCAGAAAAAGGAAGAATTTTAGTACTGTTATATTTATTTAGTTTCTATGAACAGAAAGAATATTAACTTTTTATTTATCCTAATTGACTATTTGCATAGGCTTGCAAAACGATGGGTTGCTTCACATCTGTTTTCGGCTTGCTTGGTAGAAGAGGCTGTTGAATTACTGGTTGCACATCTTTTTGTGAAACCTTTGCCATTTACTCCTCCTTGTTCGCGTATCACTGGATTTTTAAGGTAATCTTCTCTCCTTTTAAATGGCATGCAAGAATCAATTAACTTTCCTTTAGCTGGGAGACTAACACTATACTTGGATAAAATTATTGGTTCTTTTAAGTGACCAAGAAAAATGACATCATCACCTTGAGCAAGAAATGTCAGTATAAGTAACTATGGACTGTTTGTTTGAAATTCTTCTTGTGATACTTGAACTCTGCACCTTATTAGGAATTATGAACGCTTAAGCTGTTTCTTAAATATCTATTATCTTTTGGCTGCATTTTGATCTTCTCTTTTAATTTTTGTACGGGTATTAATTTTAATGAATTTTTTTGACTTGTCCATGTTTTATTCTTATAAAAACTTTGGTCATAGGTTCTTGCGACTGCTAGCAGAGTATGATTGGACCTTTTCTCCTTTGGTTGTTGACATAAATAATGATTTGACACCAGATGATAAGAAAGAGATTTATGTAAGTTAATGACCATTCGATATTTAGTTGTACTGTATTCTTTAGTTTTCATCTCTCTCATTTTCGTTTCCTTCTCAGAATAACTTTGCATTGAGTAGAGAGAGTGGCAAAGATAATGGAAAAGACATTAGCCCGTCAATGTTCCTGGCCACATCCTATGACAAGGCATCTGATGCATGGACCAGTATTTCACCGATCTCTCTGGTTAGCTCTTCTGAAATCAAAATTTGATAGTGTAAATGTTATATTTGTCCTCTTTGCAGATTTACCAAAAGCTCTTGCTTTTATTTCAAACAGTTCTTTCTGAACTAGTCTGGCCAAATTAGAAAGTGTATTCGTCTACTCCTAATTTTTGTTCCCTTTCTGTTATATATGCTGATTTTTCTTGGTATTTAATAAATCAGAATCCAATAAGCATTTGAGAGTCTGTCTGCAATTGTCAGACATCGTCATTCATTCAATGAGAAAATTCTTTTTGTTTCAGTTGATGAATTCTTTGGGGGACAATGAACTTAATCGTTAACCAATATTTTCTCTGGGTTACTAAAATTTCTTTAAAGCTTAACGTACTTGCCATTCTTGATCACATTTTTTAATGATTTATCATAAGAACATGAGTACTAGATGCTTTTTTATCGTGTATAGTGCTCCACTAATATTTTTAATTCTTCTGTGGATTTATGGATGAAAAAGGAGCTCAAGAGGCTGATAGCATATGCTCGTAGCAGCACAAACCTGCTGACCAGACTGATATTGGAGGATCAGACTGATTCTTACAAATGGGAGGTGAGTCAACGTGCCTTATTAGGAACTGATGTTCCGCTTCATGAATCACTCATGTTACAATCCTGCATTTTTTATCTTGCAGTGCCTTTTCCGAACTCCTCTGAGCAACTATGATGCTGTAATTCTTCTTCACAGGGACAAATTACCTTACCCTCAGCGTCTCCTCTTCCCATCTGAATTAGATAAAGGTATTACTTCTAGCAATGTGCTAGATATTGTCATGGATGATCCTCATTTTAGTGCCAAGTCTCATAATGTCGCATGGTTTGGACAGGGAGACTTGTAGCTCGTGGAAATGCAAGCAAAGCTTTCCAACCCTTCATTTTGCCTGGAGACTTGAGGAGTAGCTTGGAGGAAGTCAAAAGTAAGCTGATGGTGAACTTTGATCCCTTGAGGTGCTACATCGGAGATGTACAGGCAAGTATTATAAAATTTTATGATGTGATCTTGACCTTGCTGTTTTTTGCTCACCTTGTAATGTAATAATTGTAGGAAGAGTTCAAGACATTGAAATTGTGGTATGATTCTTTAGGAGGCGATGCTATTGGACTAACATGGGATACAAAGGTATAATTGAATGTCATTAAAAAATTTCATTGCGATAGCGATTTACTATGTAGTAGCTTGCAAGTCTTGCCAAAATTAATCCCCTTCTTCTTTGATTTGTTAAATTGTTCCAGAAAAGGAAACGAGACGAAGCAAATGAAGGAGAAGATCCAATCAATGTTTTAAAAGCTGTAGGTGAAGTTGGCAAGGGGTTTGTGAGGAGCGTGTATTTTCTAAAGGCTTCAAGGCTTCTGAACTGAACTATTAGTTTGTGTGGCCAACCACAAAATTTAATGTCGAAAACATGCT
>CATIWF010044617.1:0-10685 GCA_949630135.1 Balakata baccata
GTATCCAAGATATCCTTGAGTACCTCAAGTCTAAGGATACATGCACCATTGCTATGATGAGACAATCATTGACATTTGAATAGATAATCCATATGATTGTCTCATAGCAGGTCATCCAATGTACTTGACTACTCTTAGTAAGCATCCACATGTTAACGTTAAACATCTCATGCTCACAGCTTATGAGATCTACTACTTGATCTAATAAAGGAATATAACATGTGCTAGTCTATCCGGATCAACAATGTCTCGTCTTGTTAATCCTATGACTAGGGATAATTTAGATACAAATATAATTATACATGATAGGAATCTCATTATCATGATCCCATCTTGATTTCATTCATGCTATGTTTCATATCATGGACTTTCATTAATCAGTTTAAGATCTATATCAATTCATATGCAAATAAATACTAATATAATGAAAGAATGTTTATGAATGTGTATACTAAGTGCTTAATGCGATTGCCTTTTGGGCACATCTCTAACATATGGCACATCCAAAAATTCAAAGAACTTTATAATCTGATGATTTTTTTTACAAAATTTGATTTGCCAAGGAAGAAGTAGGCAATCTATTGATTAAAAATTCCCAAAATTTAGATAGTGCACCACAATAACCTAGTAATGCTAAATCACTTTCTACAATGGTTTGAATTTTTCTCTCAACTATACTATTTTGTTCGTGGGTATGAGGACAAGATAACTGATGAACAATTCCATGTTCAAGAAAATATTTATGTGATGATCGAAATTCCTCAACCTAGTCAGAGTTGAAAGACTTAATTTGGCGTTCAAATTGTTTCTCAATCATCAATTTAAGTTGCCAAAAAATATTAGGTGCGTCACTTTTACATTCAATAGGATAGAAAGATGTGAACAAAGAATAATTGACAAAATATTTATACCTAGAAAAAGAACGAAAATGTGCAGGGCCCGGAGTGAATTAAATCTAATGGTCAAGAACTACGATGATTTGTTAAAGGTAAAGAGAGTTTGTGAAGTTTCCCTAAACAACATGTCTCATATTTATTGAAATTAACTTTAGAAACAGAACATGGCAATTGAAAAAGATTGAATAAACAACGAACAATGGAATAGATGGGATGTTCTAGTCTTGCTTGCCACTCTTCTAATTTAGCAAAATAGGCTGAAGCATTCAAAGTAGATTGTGAGGGCAGGCTGTGCAACTTGTACAACCCTAGCTCACTCATTCCTCAAAGAATGGTCCTCTTAGTGACCTGATCTTTAATAAGAAAATGATTAGCATGAAACTCTACAAACCAATTATTATCTTGACAAAGTTTTGAGCTAATAATAAAGGCTTAGTAATTTTAGGCACATGCAACACATCACGCAAGACAAGCTGTTTAGAATCATTACCAACATTAGAGATAGGTAAGTCAACACCATTACCAACAATCAGATTCTCCTTACCCAAATCTCATCAGATAAATTGACAGATGATAAATCCAGAGTAACATAGCACCCGTATCTAGATACCATGAAATTGGCATAGATTAAGATTGATATCCAGATGGTAGCATAGAGATATTAGCTTGGGGTTGATTAGAGGAAGAGAAAGTTGGCTTGTTATTTGCGAGAGGAGCATTGTGTGGCTGAAAATTAGCATTAAAGTGCCGGCGACAATCAAAGGCTAAATGCTTATTATAGCCACAAATTTGACAAGCCACTGAATTGTAACCCCTTCGACCACCATGATTGCCTTGTTTCCCATGATAACCATTGTTAAAAATGGGACGAGTAGTTGTTGATGAAGAATGATTTCACTGCACAATGTTGGCCATAAGAGTTGAAAATTGCTGAGATTGTAAAAGCAATTAATAAGCTACCAGTCAGCCATGCAAGTCATGGAAAGAAATGGATTCAGAACGCTGTTGGAGAGCACCAATAATGCCATTATAATCTGCTCCAAGTTTCTTGAATATTATAACATTAAATTCGGAGGTGGAGATTAGTTGTCCTGCCAAATCCAAAGAATCTGATGCCTTTGCTTGACACAAGTATTGAAAAACTGGTTTGTCATCTTTGGATAAATTATGTAGCTCAATGTGGAGCTGAGTGTGTTGAGCATGGCTAACAACACCATATGCAGAGGCCAAGGCTTGCCATACCTCTATTGCTGTATTTAAGCTAATGAGATGTGAATATATTTCCTCGGTGATGGAAGATAGGAGCCAAGAGATAGAAGTTAATCTTTATTAAATCAAGTCACATAATCTGGATTAATCTCAAGTTGATTAGTTAAAGAATTAATTTTTTCTTTTTGAGGAGGTGGCTTTGTTCCATTGATAATTCCATAAGGTTGTAGAAATCAAGAAGTGGAGTAAATTGTAATTTCCAGGGGATATAGTTCTTTGAAGTTAATTTAATTGAGAAGATTTGATGAATATGAGTGGGGATAGTGGTGGAGGAAGAAATGAGAGATTGAAGAGTATTGGTGACTGCAAATGAAGAAGAGGAGGACGATTGGTTGGTTTTTTTTTTTTTGGAGAAAGCTCTGATACCAAGTCAAAAATAATTATTGAGAGAAATAATAATTGAATAATATGTTGTTGTGATTGACTAACACTGATAAATGTACAGTAATTAAATACAACAAAGAGATGAGTTTGTTGTGTGAGATAAGTCAATTGTAACAAAAGCCAACTAAATATTTTTTTAAAATTGTTGGATAACAATTATCCTCTAATAACATTATGCTAATGTGTTATATTTTCTGTTAGAAAAAATATTAGATTAATGGAGAAATGATAAAAAGAAAATTACTATTTATGCTCAGAAGTTTGAGTTATTGTAATAATATTCCTTGCAAATTTGATATATTATACTATTATCTTTTGAAATTTAACAAATTGTACTAGTATTCTTTAGTAAAAATAAATATTTTTACTGACTAAGGATAAATATTTTAAAATTTAATAAAATAATTGTATAATTTAACGGAGATAAAACAAAAAGGTCAATCGTATAAATTTTGAACTTCAGTGATACTAATATAATATATATCAAACCTCGTACAGTAAATAATAATTTTTCTAAAATAAAAATAGAACAAGAGTAAATTTATGTAAGCCTTCAAAAAAGAGACAATTAATGAACCAATTCTCATGTAAGTTTATTAATTAAAGAGAGGAGAAGATTGTAGGTCGTGCCTTTTGCAATAAAGTTCTTCGGGTTCCTGATCGAGGTGCTATGGGGGAGGAGGGGATCAACAAAACTCTTATTTGTTTAATTCTGAAAGTTGATGTGCCCAAAAGTATCTCTAATTCAGACTGATTTCACTCTGTACTATGGTGTACAAGACCATTACTAAAATCATTGCTGAACGACTGAAAAGTATTCTTCCTAGAGTGGCTTTATCCCAATGCACCATATCACAGAGAATATTATTGTAGCACAGAAGGTCATTCATACCATGAACTCTAAGTCAGGTAAAGTGGGATTTAAGGTTATGGCTGCACAAAAATTGACCAAATCGAAATTTAAACCAAAAATTATAGTTTATGTGGTTTAATGGATCAAATAACAAATTTTTGGTTTGGTTTTAGTTTAAATAAATACCATAAAAATGCACCAAACTAATAATATAGAAGCTTATATCTATACAATGATAGAGCCAAGAATTTTATTCAGAGGGTCCAATTAGACAAGTATAAAAGTAAAATAATTTGCATATAGTCTAAAATAAAATTATTAATTATTAACTACATTGTTAAAGTCAATATATTAACTCCATTAAAACTTAACACAATTACAACAATAATATTTATCTTTTATTCTTCATATTTTGAAATCACTGCATAATAGTTTCATTGCTAATATTTAGAAATACATCTTTTTTAATGTAAGTTACCAAACAATCATTCAATAGCCTATCTCCCATTTGGTTGTGTAGTTCACTCATGATGATATTCCCACTGTGGAAGTGGGAACTCGTAAGGTCAATGACAATTTAATCAACAAATAAACGAATGGAAAAACAATATGTATTCTCATGGTAACCATCTTCTAATCAAGGTTTGCTATCCCTACTACTTCAAAAAAGTTTACATTCAAAGGCACGTCAAAAATAAAGGTTTCAATTTGACTTTCAAGTACATATAGAGCAATTTGGAGGAAATTTAGATGGATAAAATTCTGTAAGGTAAAATAGCTTGTTTTTATTAAATGTTAAAAATGAATCTCTAGGATCAAAACATGTCATAAATAAAAACAACTATGTGTTTACTTCATCAAAACGATAGCTCTACGAACATGTTACTTTAAGTTAAGTGGATAGCTTATTATGTCAAGTCGTAGTCCTGGATCACTGGAAAGATTTTCTAAATGAACTTCAATATTATTTGCCTTTGATGATTGTTGAATAACAGTAGGTTTATTGACTGATAAGAATGTTGTCTCATCAACATGTGATATTCTTTTATAATATCATTCCATTATCTATGAAAAATGATGCAAATTAAAAATCATTAACAAATTAGCTCTATCAACAACTATGGCTTTTTACATAATAAATAATCAAATAGTCATGGAAATAAGAAAGAAATTGAAATAAAAAATTTTCTCTCTCTTATTTTAGATAAAACAAGAAATTTCTAATCCCTAACTATTAACATAATAATTGATAGTTAAATAAACTAAAACAAATTCTATAAAAAATTACAAAGCGTGTACATAAAAAAAATTTACCTTAAAACTCTTAATTGTTGATTTCTTCTTTAAAATTTGATGAAAAAATAGTGAATGAAAAAAGATGATTGAAGGTATAGATAAAATAAGGTGAAAGTAGAATAAATGATTCAAAACAAAAGAATAGATTATGATTTTTTAAAAGGGATGTCAAATTTATGTATATACCCTTAAAAAATTTTAAAAATTTCAGGGAGGCTCATTGCCCCGTGGCATATAGTGCATTAATACTTTCTAAAATTATTGGATTTTATTTGTTAATTACTTTAAATTATGGCTTGCACATAGAAATGTTGTGATTTTTATATCATATATTAGATTATTTTTGTATTTAAATCATTTTTATACTTGTATATTAGATATTATTTTAACAATTAAATATTTTATGCAACACCCTCTCTTATAACATGAATATATCCCATTATATGCATGTAGTGTACTACAAAAATATGTAGTTAAAACTTATCCAAATTAAAACTTTTTCTATTTAGATCATCAATATTCTCTATGCATGTATATCTGATTAAACATGCATGTCTAGATTATCAAATATCTTATGTGTTAGATGTTACTAGTTCCTGTTTATCTATTTATCATCAATCCATATACTAATTTGGACATATTAAGCCCTCTGCTTATGCATCGGGACTTCATCTAGATGTGTCAATATTAACTCAGATTACATGATCTTTAGTTAAAAGACTTGATTAATTATATCTCTTTACATAAATGATAAAATACATGCATGAAGTGTATGTATTTGACCCCAAATCTTGGTTTGCATGGTCTCCTCTATATGAGCTCTGACTCCTTTGCTGTCAACTACAACATCTACAATCTATTGGCTCCAAAACCTACATGCATGGAAATTCACCTACCAAGCTACTCATAGCTTAGTAGTACATAAAGACATAGCAAATATAACATATAATCTTCCAGTTTATGGCATATAAGTTGGTAACATAATCATTTCCAAATCATGTAGGCATGACAATGTCAAAGAATTCATCTATTACATTATGTGAGAGGTCATACCAATCAACATTGACATATATGATCAAATACCCAACTTACTGGGGTAGCATACTAGCATACCATAATTTGTACTATATTTGTAATATCTAGCAATTTAGGCCTTGATCTTCTGCGTGGCCTTAATCGTGCACGCTGGTTTGATCAGAATCTAAATTTAGACCCATGGAAAAATGATAAATTATAAGAAAAAATAAATAGGGATATTATTATTATTATGGAATTAAAAGATTTGGTGCAAGAATTAGAAAAAAAAAATAAAATCACCTTATGGACAAAATCGGTATTATCGAATTTGTTGGAGAAAATTTTGTAAGAATTAGAGAAATTGTGGCAAAGAGGAAATTTTACCGTAATTAAGCATTAATTAAGATTAATTAAGTTAATCACTCAATTGGAAGATAGATTAAGCTAATTAGTGGAACCTATAAATTATAATCTTAGTATAAAAGTCAAAATTGGAAGGCATTATTCACTTATCACTAAAAGTCATCTTCATCTTCTTCTTTTCTCCTCCATAGCTGTCCACAACCTCTCCCCTAACCCTTCTTTTTTGAGTTCATCAAGCTTCTAAAAGAGAGAAAAGAATAATTTAGAGAGAGAAAAACCAATAAATTAAAGAGATTTCATCATAAGTGAGCAAGAAAAAAAGAAGGAAAGAAGAGAAAAGGGAAGAGAAAGTTAAAGAGACATTGGCCTACTTGGGGAAAATCATTAAGGTTAGTTTTTTTCTTAAATTCAACCTTTTTTCCATCTATTTGAGACCCATATGGATGATTATTGTATTTGGAATTGGTAGATTAGGGTTATTTAGAGGTTATGTGAACTTGTGTTGTAAAGTGTTGATTTGATAGGGAATTATGGAATTAAGCAATAGGTGATTGTGAATAATAATTTTTTGGCTTAGAAATTAAAGAAATGAGACTTATGAAGATGTTTATGGAGCTGTCTAGTGAAGAGGAATTAAGAGGAAGATGTTTAGAAGAGGTTAATGGTTAAGTGACTTATAAATGATGAATGTTAAGGAAGAGGAAGATGTTTGGAAGAGGTTAATGGTTAAGTGACTTGAAAATGATGAATGTTAAGGAAAAGAACACAGAATAAGTGGGGCTGATTTGTTTGTGATGAATGGCTATTGATTACAATGAACATAAATAAGGTAAAGAAATGAAGAAATAAAGATGTAGAAAAATGTAGAAAAGCACTAAGAGCATTAAACATAATTCATGCATAACCATTGGATAAATATGAAATTGAATGAAATCTTGTTTATTATGTTAAGGTCAAACAAATAGGCAAAAGAATACCTATCAAGAAGTGGATAAAGGGAAAGAAAAGGCCACCTAACAAGTGAAGAAAAGAAAGGAAAAAGAGGAGGATTGAGGCTAATTAGGTATGTGCTTCTTTGATAAAAATCTTGCATATCATAATAACCATGAAATGTTGTGTAATGTTTGTTGATGCATATGATTTGCAATGTTGAGTGTTAAATTATTGTCTTTAAAGTTTTGTGGTAAATTGGTGTGATATGTTGAGGTTTATGACTGTATTTAAGGTCTGGAAATATTGGATATGAGCATGAATGCATAGGGCTATTGAATTAAATAATTTATAATGAGTCCAATAGATACCCTGTTATAAATTTACTACAACAGTCTGGACGAATTTATCATAACTTATGTTGGGGTAATTGGATTGATATGAAAGCAATTGGAGTTGAAAGGTGACTCATAGTAATGAAAATGTTATGCATAATATAAGTTGTAATTCGAGTTGTTAGTAGGTAAAAAATTCATTACAAAATCTCGAATTTGGAAGAACCATGTAACTATCAGGTAAATTTTGGATGAACAACTTCTGGTAAATTGACCATAAATTTTGGTAGAAAATTCATATTCCACTGATTCATTTTGTAAACTCAAGCTAAGACAATAAGAAAAATGTTCAAAGAAAACCATAAGATCTGAATCAAACTAGAAATGGGTCGAAATTAAGGCTCAATCCCAGGGCCGGAATCTACCATAAGAATGAAATTTACATTTTTGGTCTTTTTCATGTGGCATGATGTATATATGTGATAGTTGTTGGAAATTCTAATCTTATTGGTAATTTTATAATCAATAAATAAATATATTTTTGATAAGTGGTAAAGGGAATTATTATTGCAACAATAATAGTAATGATAACAATAATGTCAAAGCTCTATTAGTGCGCCAAGTCTAAAACTAGAATAGTGAATAGTTTGATATGTCAATCAAGGAAAAAATAAATGTGCGTGATAGAATATTATTTATAAAGCCAGTAATGAAATTGTTTAAAAGTCATTAATGACACTATTTAAAAAACCAATAATGACACCATTAAGAAGTTGGAAATAACAATCTCATATTCCTATTGATGAGTTCAGACACATATGTGCTTGAATTGAATCGAATATATATATATATAAAACAAACAAAAGAAGAGAAAATGTTACAAGTAAATTTGATAAAGGTAAGATTATTGTATTCATATTAATTATGAAATAATTATTTGCACTTTGCATAAAAACTATATTAGTATATGAAATTTCTTTTGTGATATATGTTGTATAATAAATGTGGCATGTATTAAAATATATATGTATGTGAGATTTTTATCCTATGAAGTACCACTAAGCTAGTAGCTTAGCACATGTGGTTTTTCTTTGTGTAGGTCCAAAAGGTTCGGGAAGTTAAAGTAGCTGTCAGAAGAAGGAAGGAATCCAGTTAAAAAGCAGCTTAAAGCCTCAATTTATTTATGATATATTTTGCTAAAGCATTGTAATATATTACCAAAGATTTCTTTCATGTAGTGTATATATTAGGGTTTGTGACACTAAAATAGTGAGTAAAATATTAAAGTAAATGTATGTTTAATTACAAGATATAAGTTATAGATTTTGAAATGTACAAAGTTTTTTTTTAAAAATTCATATGCATAATATTTATTTAAAGAAGAATAAAAAAAAGTATATAAGTATTTTAATCTAGCAGGTTATTCAAGACAGCTAAGCAATTAATACTCACCTTTCTTGCTAATCTAGAGTGGGGTAAAAGGGTATTACAGTATTAACCGTGTACTATGTTTATTATTTCATATTATACCTAAATCAAACATGATTAAGTAAGTCATGTATAACATATATTTTCTTTTCATGTTAATATCCCAATAACTCTAAATTTCAAACTATATGGATTATGGGTATGATTGTTACGTGGTTTGGCTGCTCGGCAACTCTAATAGAAAAGATGTTTAGAGTTTGTGAAGGGTTTTGAGCATGTATTGCATATATACAACGCAGCGGAAAATAAAATTTTTCAAAACCCGAATCAAATGATTATATATGTGCCAATTAAAACTAATTTAACCAAAAAAAATTCAGAATTTATACCTTTATAATTTCTTAATTTTTCTTCAACTTCTCACCTTGTTGGGTTGTAGCAAACCACAACAATCCAATCTTGGATTGTCTCTAACAATATACACATGAAGATGAGAGGATGAAATCACTAGGGAGATAGCTTGAACATACCTCAAAGTGCTGGCAATGGTGTATATTCATATGAGAAGAAAATTAAACTCTTTAATTTTCTTGTTGTCTCTAAAAATTTTCTTCTTCCAAAAATTTTTTCTTGTCTATTTTCTGTCTTTTGGAGTCTTTTAAATCCAAAAGAAAATTAGAAAAGTAGATCCAAATTGAGAGGAGAAGAATTTGAAGAGGCATGAATATTGTCATGGCCATTTTGGCCAATTTATAGGGTGATTAGCATGCTGCTGCCCGCCTGGGCCTGCTGGGCAGGCCCAGCTGGCCAGTGAGCCCGCACGGGCCCGTCAACTCCCCCGAGCGATTTTTCCCCGCGATCTTATCACGAACCGACTCAAAATAATTTTCTCATATTTTGGATTTCATCCTAAGCCATTTTGCTCATTCTTTACATCTCCAAAGCCTGTGACCCATTAGGTTCCTAGTTATATTGGCCACTTAAATTATCAAATAATTTAAGCAAATCGTGAGCGGTATCTAGCAACATATCATGATCCCCAATTAACCGAAAAGTCAGTGGTTTGACTACGAATCTTTCTATAGACAACAATATGTGCAACTCGTCTTTTCACCATTCTATACCCCACTCGGTTCAGAGCATGGACTATGTGTCAGCTCCCGCTAGACTGACTACATCACTCCTAGCCCAAGTGATTTTAGATCTTGTCACTAAGACTCATTACTCAATCAGACATGTCACTAAAGACCAACTTCATGACAGTTCCACTCTAGCTAGAGATTCCCGAGTAATGATCCCAACAAGAGGCCGTGGGTATACTCTCTCTCTATCAGGAGCAGTGAATCCTCTGTTGGCTACCTAATGACCTTCGAATACCTCAAGCTGCACCCAATCACCACCCTATGAGCGACCTTTATGAAGCAACAAGAAATGGAGTCAAAGCACAGAATCAGTATCCAAGATATCCTTGAGTACCTCAAGTCTAAGGATACATGCACAATTGCTATGATAAGACTATTATTGACATTTGAATAGATAATCCATATGATTGTCTCATAGCACATCATCCAATGTACTTGACTACTCTTAGCAAGCATTCACATGTTAACTTTGAACATCTCATGCTCATGGCTTATAAGATCTACTACTTGATCCAATCAAGGAGTATAACATGTGCTAGTCTATCCAGATCAATAATGTCCCATCTTGTTGATCCTATGACTAAGGATAATTTAGATACTAACATAATTACACATTATAGGAATCTCATTATCATGATCTCATCATGATTTCCTTCATGTTATGTTTCATATCATGGACTTTCATTAATCAGTTTAAGATCTATATCAATTCATATGCAAATGAATACTAATATAATGAAAGAATGCCTTTATGAATGTGTACACTAAGTGC
>CATIWF010044627.1:0-15936 GCA_949630135.1 Balakata baccata
AATGCAAATGTTCACATGGCAACCCGAGACAATGTTTATTTAGCCGGGTCACAACAATAAGAAAATGACATAAGCATAAGCAAATGAAAGGTTTACATGAATTAATATTATTTATATTCATGTGATATTGATAAATAGAATGACATGTAAAATGTGTACGAATGACGATTATTACTTGTAACTGTGATTGGTTTGGTACTTTAGAAAGTTTTGGATGATTATTCTCATTGAGTTGTAACTCACCAAATTGCATCATATTTCAGGCAAAGAAGAGTAATTAGCTCATTTTGGAGGTGCATACTGTAACATCCCTTATCCTTCCATATGCACCATCGTATACCAGACTGATAAGTACTGTTACGGTTTACAAAACCAAATATCAAAACATTTGTAAATAATATAAAATACTATAACATTTTTCTTTTAAGTAGAATAAAATATAAAACAAGAATATATAATTCTAAATTCACTCTCTGTCTATATTCCCTTGTATATGAGTATTTAAATTTTTTTTTACAACACTAATATCATAATAATAAAATACAAAAGAAAGGCCAACCCGCTCGGAATGGCTACCGCTATTGCTTGGTTCCATATTGTGGGTCCACTATCAACGACTTTATATCTACAATGCTTGTCGCTTTATCTTCACTTTAAACCTGCGCGAGAGAAAAACAAACTCCCACGTTGAGTTATACAACTCAGTGGTACAGTAATTTATAAAATATCTCTATATAACTTCAACTATAGCCTTAAAATATTATTCTCCCCATTATGGTATGCTTAACTCAAATTCTTACCACTAGACGAAAATCCTGTATTCCTGGCCTAGTATGTTGCCTTGATTTACGTGTATGACACGAAATTGCAACGTTTCATCAAATCAACTCAATATGCATATTAAGCGTCATATTATCATATTAAATTAAATTTTTCATGCTCATATGTCTGTATTTAGACTCTGGTCGGTATGCCTCTGTACTGCGGTACAAACGACAGTAATACGCGTATACGGTTAGGGTCTATATCGCGGGCGTGACACATACCATATAGAAGACATTGATCACAGGTCACCGGCCGAGCTTCACCAATCTCTCTCCTTGCATTTCACATATGTATAGGGATATGACTTTTATGTTTTGGACTGCATGTCTGTACACGTATAATATAGTGAATAAGCAGTGATGTGATATATATATATATATATTATATATATAGTCAAGCTATTATGGTTTGCTGAATTGCTAAATGCTACAAAGTGAAATGTTATATGATTCAAAAAAAATTTATTTCTTATTATAAACAGGACTGTCTTATTCTATACAATATATGATAACATGATACAAGTATAAGTGATAGCCATAGGTATAAGGTGTTACAATGTGGCATCCATAATCTTGCTTACCTTAAGCTTACTATCTCCATAAACCAAGAATATATCCTCTATCCTTCTCAAGTATTTAAGGATGTTCTAGACAATCACCCATAAATCCTTGACGGGATCATATTGATATCCACTCATGACGCATATAGCATGATATCCATTGGGCCTAGTACACAGCATAGTACATAATGAATCCAATAGCCCAAGCTTGTGGAATCACATCCACGCTAGTCCATTTGTTTTATATCTTTGGACATAAAGACTTAGAGAGGATAATTCTATCAATCCTAGGAATATATCCTCTCATAGACTACTTCATGCTAACCACTTTAGCATCTTAGCTATGTAGACTAAGAAAGAATAAGTAACATCTTAGATCTATCTCTATAGATCTTAATTCCCTTCTAGCAAGTTACTTTTAAAATCCTTATTGGAGAATTATTTTAGAGTAACAAATTGACTAATTTAGAAATGAGAGATCATTTCTTACTAATAATATGTCTTCCATATACTTCACTAGGAACATAATAGCACTCCTAATAACCTTCTTTAAAACAAATGATTCATCCACATATTGTGAGAAAGCAAACTCTTTGATTACCTTATCAATTTGGATATTTCAACTCTTAGATGTTTGCACTAATTCATTAATGGATTTTACAATTTGCATCTTGTTTCACCATTATTAGATATGAATATCTTAAGTTGTGTCATGTACACATCTTAAGTTAGATTTCCAAAATTAAATCTGTCTTCATATCCTTTTTCAAAATCTCATCACAATGAGTAGCAATGACTAGGAGTAACATGATGGATTTAAGCATAATATATGGAGTAAAAAAGTCTTATCAAAGCCAACCTTTGTCTTTAACGATGTCTTCTAACTACCAACTCTAGCTTTATAAGCAATTGCATTACCTTCCATATCGGTCTTCTTAAAAGCCCATTTGCTCCTAATGGGGCTTTGTCCCATTAGATGGATCAACCAAAGTCCTTACTTAGTTTACGGACATGGAATCTGTATTTGACTTATGGCTTATAGTCATTAGTCATATTCTAAACTTTTCAGAATCTCTTCATAAGTAGTAGGCTCATTATCCTCTATGAACAGTACGACCATTTTGTTCACTTATAAGAGATCTATATCCCTTGGGAACAACTCGTATCCTACTTTACTTATAAAGCTCTTGTGTTTCATAAAGTCTTACTATTACTTCATCTATATGAATAACATATTTGGGCTTAATTAGTTGATTCGTGTTTCCTTGAGTATATTTGAACTTCATTAAGTTCAATCTTGCTTCCACTATCTTCTTATAGAAGAGACTATTTCTTTTGAAAGATAGCATACTTTGAACAAACATCTTTTGTTCAAATAGTGTAATACTGATATCTAAATGACTCATTTGTTATCCCACATACAGACGTTGAGTTAAATTGAGCTTTTAACTAATCCAACATTATCTACTTCTCTTAAGCAGGACAATTCTTAACTTTTATTTTTGAAAGAATAGGCTTTATGTTATTTCATATCTTATATGGAACAACATCAACTAACTGATAAGTTATTATGTTTATCACATAATTATAATCCCATGTGCATGACCATAAAAGGAATTTTAAAAGCTTATTATGTACCTTACCATGTCTAACAAGGTTCGAGTACTTCTTTTAGCTACATCATTATGCTATGGCATATAAGATATGGTTCATTCAGATAAAATCTCATTATCTTTTATATGACATTGAAACATTTAGCTTAAGTATCATTTCACTTTGATCTAATCTAAGTGTCTTAATACTTTTGCTGAATTGTTCCTCTTCTTCATTTTTGAATTCTTTGAACATTTCAAAGGTTTCAAATTTGTATCTCACCATATACAAATACCCAAATTATGAGCGATCATAATTAAGGTAATGAAGTAAACAAAACCATTTATGGCTTGCATAAACATTGGTCCATATACATCTATATGTACAAGGTCCATCAATGCTTTTGCATGTTCATCATTTTTTCACTAAAAAATGATTTTGTTAACTTGCTTAGCAAATGAGATTCACATGTATTGCATGATTCACAATCAAATGACCCTAAGTTACCATAACTCATTATGTGATCCTCTTTTATATGCCTGAGTTGACAATGCCATAATTTATGGTTTTAGGTCATAAATTATGCCATAGAATCAAACATTCCAAAATCATAAACTCTATCTCATAATGTTTTAGTTTTATAAGGAATATCATTTGACCACACAGAACAACAATTGTTCTTAATAGTCAAATGAAGAACTTTTGTTTAGCTATTAAATAAAATTATATTCTTTATTCATAAACTAAAACAAAATTGCAATTATTTAAACCTTTAAACAAGTTTACTAGAGAGTGTTGAAACTTAAGCCTCTATAGCTATTACAGCAACTATTGCTATATGACCAATGTGTACAGTTTTGACTCTCCTTTCTTAAGCTTGCTATTGTTTCTTTGGTCTTGCATATCTAGTATATGTGAGACCTACATGCAATATCTAATACTCATGTGTTATTATAAGAAACAATGTTATCCTCTTTATCAAATTTACATAAAGTAGAAGGTGTATATAAAAAAAAAATTCAAAATAAGCTTTGTTATTCCATTTCCATTTTTCAACTCTTGCTATAATAGAAGTACCTTTTAAGATGTCTCTCTACTTTTTCCTTTTATCTATAATGCATTTACATTTTAGATCTTCCTTCTATCATCTTAGAGTGGTAGAGCAATTTAGATATCTCATATCACTCAGCATGAGCTTGCTCATTGGCCATCTCTCTAAGATGATACATAGTGGTTTTGCATCCATTTCATGCTGCTTTTGAAGTTTGAATAACTTAGAACCAATCCATTTTTATTCAAGTACTTCTTGTATGCAAATTGTTCATAACACTTGCATCTCAAGCATTAAGGCAAGGAAAATAGCTATTCCAACAATTTGGCAACCATTTGGATTTGAGAACCATTCTCAGTTTTATGCCAGTCAAGGAAGCTTAGGTTAGTCAAAATGTATGACTCATGATTACGCTTTAATTCTCATTGAATAATATGATTCTAACAACCTAGATGTAAAGATCAAAATTGTGGAAGTGTGTACATGAATTAATGTATGATATTAGGTCTTTAAAAAAAGGCATTATGGCTCCCACTATTTTATTGCAAACCCATAGCCGTCACTATGGATCCAGGAGAACTAATATGTAAGTCCTCCTAGTGGGTTGATATCCAATTTGCTAAGAATGACCTTGAGGCAATTCAACAAATCATTCTTAGTTTATTTGGTAGGTATCTGATCCATACCAATTGCATATCCATGCAACTATCAAATCTTGTGCTATCAACTAATTGATATGTGTACACACATTAGGCTATCAACTCTTGATATGTGCACATCTCATGTACACTTACCCAACTTTGCCTCCAATACTCTTGGCACAAATCCAACATATCAATGATATTAGTTAAGTCCAACCCGCTAATCATGAAATCTAATTTCAATGGTTCCAACATATTCTTATAAAGTGGGCTTGAGGCAACTCAACAACTCTAACTCTAGAAAAACTCTGGTTCGCCCATATTAATGGAAGGCGTGAGGCATAATTATTTATTTAGCGAGGGATTTTGTTAAATTTAGTCTCATCATGTTATTATTGCATATTTTTATATATCATACATTCATCATAAGGATATATAAAGATAGTTACATTAATATATGGCATGATTATGGACATACTAAAGTTAATTTCTTGAGCCAAAGAGAGATTTACTAGGTCTTACTTAGGTATATGTATGAATTACAACCCAAAAATAGAATCAAATTCCTACTTCTAAGTCTTCTTGTTTATGGCACTATCTCTCTTATTTCCTACTCCTTTGCATCCCCATTCTATCTTAATCCTATGTAATCTAATTACTTATTTCAAAAATAGAAAACCTCAATTTACATTTGAGGAGAGTAAGATGAGAAAAGAAACACATGAGAAAGAAGATATAGGCAGGGACACGCAGACCCTATTTACCATAAAACAAAAATAATGCATGCTCAATCACATTAGGCCTTAGTCCATAATCATCTATCATGCCTTTCCATACACCCCTAGCATGCATTCTCTAATGCATGAAATGAAAGTAAATAAGGTAGTGATAATTTTGGATTTTAAATTTGAAAATCGGTTTCAACACTTGAACCAAAATTGACTACTTATGTTGTTTCAGTTAATTGAATTTTATATGTCATTTTAATATGGAAATTAATATTTAATCAAATCAATTAAGTTCCATATTTCCAGTAATTAATTCAAAATAATCTACCTTAAAATTAGTTATTATGATGTCAAAAATTATACAATTTAATTCTAACATACATACCATATTCTAGTCATAAGAGATATTAATTTACTCACCTTAAATTAATTCAAAATTAATTTCCAAAAATTTCTAAGATTTTCAGAACCTCAAATCATCATTCTAAGTATCTTTAAGTCAGCTTAAGTCCATCAAAATAATTTTGGCACAAGCCAAAATCATCATGACTAACAAACCAACACATAAGACGCTCAAAATGATCCATTTTCAGTCTAAAATTAATTTGGAAATCTAAATTCGAGCAAATTTATTTTGGCATGCATGTAACATCAAAATAACATATTTTTAATAACAGAAGAATTATTTTAAGGTGCTGAAAATAAAATATTCACATACAAAAAAAAATCAAACAAAACAGTCATGTATGTACCTTAAAATAGACTCGTTTCGATCTTTATTTGAAAAATTAATTAAAACAATTTTTAATTAATTATTAGACACTTCTAGAGTCTTAAACATATTCTCAATATGTCTAAATAATTTTTCCATAATCAAATTATAAAAAAATATGAACAGTCTCATCATACAAGCCAAACAACATTACAATTTTCAGTAATATTGTAATAAATTTGAAATTAATTATTTGAATCATATTCAAAATATTTTTCATTCAAAATAATCATCCTTAATCATCCTATGATCAAATTATTGAAATAAAAATATTTAAAATGAATTTTATAAATGAATTTTAATTTTTCAAACCAATAGAATTAAAAATGTCAAAACCGTGCAATCCAATTGCATATTTAATAAAAATTAATTTTAATGGACACAAGGGAGCTCTGATACCAATGTTGGATTTTGATGATAAATCACATTCATAAAACGCAGTGAAAAATAAAATTTTTCAAAAGCCGAATTAAAAGATTATACTTGTGCCATTAAAACTAATTGATTCAAACATGGATAGAAATTATACTTTTAATTTCTTATATCAATTCTTAAAATTTTTTTCTTATTGGGTTGTCGCAAACCACAACAATCCAACCTAGAATTGCCTCTAATGATAATCCACGCAAAAATAAAGAATGAAACCACTAGGATATACCTTGAACACACGCTACATGCTAGTAAAGAGTGGTGTCCCTAGAGAGAGGAAAAAAATAAAAAAATTATCAAATAATTTAATGGATGCTATTAGTATTTTTTTGATAAAAAATATTATTTATAGGTGTTCCTAAACACTATAGGGTTGGCAAAATTGCCAAAATGGGTTTGGGGGGCTAAAATGACAATTTGATCAAAAATTGGCCAATTACAATGTTGTGCGCGTGTATTGGCCAAAAGGCTAGCTGCCTTGGCTGGCAGCTTTGCCACAAGCCCATGACCCCCAATCAATTTTTTTTTTTTTTTCCGATTTTTTTCTATGATCCCATCATGTTCCAATCCTAAATAATTCTTTCATATTTTTGGATCTCATCCAAGACCATTTTATTCATTCTTCACACTTCTAATGCGTGTGACCCATTAGGTTCTCGGTTATATTGGCCACCTGAATTAACAACTAATTTGAGCAAGTCATGAGCGGTATTTAGCAACACATCATGACCTCCAATTGACCAGAAAGTCAATAGTTTGACTACGAACCTTTCCATAGACAACAATATGTACAATTCATCCTTTCACCATATTATACCCCCACTCAGTTCAGAGCATGGACTATGTGTAATCTCCCACTAGATTGACTATGTTACACCTAACCCAAGCGATGTTAGATCTTGTCCTTGGGACTCTTTACTTTATTAGACATGTCACTGAAGACTATCTTCAAGATGTTTCCACTTTGGCCAGAGATTCCCGAGTAATGATCCCAACAAGAGGCTATAGGTAACCTCCCTCTATCAGGAGCGGTGAATCCTTTGTTGGCTACCCAATTGCCTTTGAATACCTGAAACTATACCCAATCACCACCCTATGAACAACCTCTAAGAGGCAATAAGGAATGAAGTCAAAGCATAAAATCAGTATTCAAGATATCCTTGAGTACCTCAAGTCTAAGGATACATGCACCATTGCTGTGATGAGACTATCATTGACATTTGAGTAGATAATCCTTATGATTGTCTCATAGCAGGTCATCTAATGTACTTGACTACTCTTAGCAAGCATCCACATGTTAACTTTAAACATCTCATGCTCACAACTTATGAGATCTACTGCTTGATCCAATCAAGAAGTATAACATGTGTTAGTCTATTCGGATCAACAATGTCCCGTCTTGTTGATCCTATGACTAGGGATAATTTAGATACTAACATAATTACACATGATAGGAATCTCATTATCATGATTCTATCATGATTTCCTTCATGCTATGTTTCATATTATGGACTTTTATTAATCTATTTAAGATCTATATCAATTCATATGCAAATGAATACTAATATAATGAAAGAATGCCTTTATGAATGTGTACAATAAGTGCTTGAGGCGATTGCCTTTTGGGCATATCTCTAGCATTATGAAGCACTTTGAAGGTAGAAGTACTTGAACAAGACCAATTCAATATATAGAGCAGAAAATCACTAATGTAAGTAGCGAGATTCCCACTCGCTAAACTAATATACTCATAAAATCATACTTGTAGTGCCAATGAAAATTCAACGACTTTATACCCTTTCTTCTCCTTACCAAGAACTTTCCCCTTCAATGAATTTACAGTCTCAAAAAAACCATCTTACCCAAAGGGTATTAATCATATTTACCAATGTTAAAAATATCAAAGTGCACTACTATAACCAACTTTTCAAGTGGAAAAGCCAATAAAAAGGCATCAATAAAACATACAATCACATTTTTGGCAGCATTTTAATCATTGTCCCATTTACCAATAATAAAAAACTCTTTATGAGCTTCTTACTAACCATATCAGGTAGAGAAATGATGTCAGTCTTGTACACCAACTTATTTTCATCACCGGTACACTTTAGACTGGTGATAAGAGCAAATTCATAAATATAGAATCGAGTAGGATGACCACCAATCATAAACTCAGTTAATCTCCCAAAACAAAATGCAAAGAACCACCTAGTTTTGAACATCAAATCAGGTATGTCAAGTAAAGTTCCAAAACACAACTTACGAAACAACTTTATCTATGTAGTATTCAAATATTTATGTAACTACACCTTCACAATATTGCAACTCAGCATGTAAATAAAATAATTTTCAACATCAACCAACAAATCACCAATCTAAAAAAGAAAAGATCAAACAATAAGTATATGCGAAGTCAATGTTAGGTTTCTAGCATGTCTCTCATATATAAATGCAGCGAAAATTAAGAATTTTTGAAATCCAAAACCAATGGAATCGTTATATGTATATTAAAATGATATACAACCAACCATTGGGATGAAGATGATTACCTTGTTAAAGATTCTTGATTTCTCAATTTGAGAGTCATCCTTCTTTGTAATGTTATAGCAAACCACAACAATCTAAAAGATGGATTGTCTTTGACAGTAATCCATGCAAAAGGACAAAAGGAACAACTGTAAGGGTGATGGGGTGTTAATGATCTAAAGTGCTAGTAATAGAGGATCAACTTGTATGAGGAGAGGAAGAGAGAATAACTATTATTTTCTCAAGGTGACAGCCATAAATTTGAGCCTTAAAGAGGGCATTTATATGTCCTATAATCATAATTTCTATTGGACATATGAAACCCTTGCATTGCAGTTCTATTCAAAGTAGAAAACGTAAAATCACACAAACTATTGTCGCATATGTCATGCTAATGACACTACTTTAGCAACCATTATCGTGCATATCAAAGCGTTGTGCGTGAGATGTGTGATATGGTTGAGCGTGCATGTCACAGCTTTGACATGTAATTAGGAGCATGACATGGCTTGTCATAGCCACTGTCATATACATGCCCCTATAATTGTGAAACTCTTTTGCGTTCACCAATCCTTCTAGCCCAAAAGTTTCACCCTCATGTTTTGGACCCAATCCAGAGTCCATTTCACATTTCCTTTATTTTTTCATGTGACCTATTAGGATTTTGGATATGTTGGTAGCTCTAATCATTGCATGATTTTGAGCATATCATGAACGGTATCTAGTAACACATCATGACACCTAGTTTATCGAAAAGTTAGTAATTTGACTATAAACCCTTCCATAGACAATTATCATGTAATTTTTCCTTTTACCTCATTATGCCTCACATGGTTTAAAGTATGATCTATATATCGACTCCCACTAGACTGACCATGTCATATCTAGTATAAGTGTTATTAGTTCTTATTTTTGAGACATATTACTCTTTAAGATATGTCCTTGAAGACCATCTTTAAGACGTGTCTACTTTGGCCATAGATTTCTAAGTAATGATCACCACAAGAGGCCATAGGCATATTATCCTTCTATTAGGAGCAGTGAATCCTTTTTCGGCTACTCAACTACTTTCGAATACCTCAGGCTATACCCAATCACCACCCTATGACCAACCTCTATGAAGTCAAAGTATAGGATTCAATATCTAAGATAATCTTGAGTTTAACACCCTCCCATATAGTATATTGAATAATACCATATAAGAGAATGCTACTTATTATAACCTGTTCATTCTATACAACCTATGCACACATACAATATCTTCTTTATCACTATTCCAATCCATATATCGATATAATCCAACCTCATATATCCATATTCAAATTATATAACCGAATAACGCAATCATTCTTATTAATAACACTGAAGATCCAAAACTAGAGCTAATTGTACCTACATTATTACATTTGCTTGCAAAATCTAATAAATAATAAAAATGAAACAATAGTTTTATTAAATATCTCAAACTATCGATGAATGAATGGAAGCATAAAATAATAGAAAAAATGCATGAGCAATAAACTTTGAATAAGATCTGGCTCTGACATATGGGCTTTCTCATTAGTCAACTCGACCTATGGCTCTAAACCTGCGTGCAGAAAAACCCATGTGCTAAGCTTTTGCAAGCTTCATGGTACATATAGGCATAATAATTCTATCATGCAATCACATAAGCATATATAGCATATTTGTCTCATATTGTCAAGTTGTATACACACATATATAACCATAAAGTCATAATCAAAGCAAACATGCCATCATAAATGTAATAAACCATAATTCATTTGTGAACAAATTGAACATGATAAACATTCTACATTTTATACATGTCATGAAACAATTCATAGCTAGGTAGCAAGTACTCATTTTCATTTTATTTAACTCATTTAATTAGGCTGTAACTCATTTAATTAATACCCAGACTAACTGGATAATGGGTTGTAAGTAGGAGCGCACTTCGAGCTTAAGCTACCCTATTCACCTGTCTGTGACTATCTATAATTGTGCTCATCTCGAGCTTCCTAGAGCTTAAGTCATCTTGATTAGATAAGATAATAAAATTAGTAGCATTGTGGACAAGAGCGCTCTCCGAGCTTAAGCCACCTTGCCTAATAAATAAGAATCATATAATAATTCCTATGGTACCGTAAAAGATCCTGAATGACATGCTATCTATCTTAAGTCTTGTCCTTGTATAGAGAAATAGGCAATTATACATTATTATAAACCTTTTAACATTATAAACCATAACCTTGTCTCATTCCCTATTTGCATGTCATATGCCATAATTCATATTTTCATTCTCAAAGTATTTATAAGCCCAAAGTCATGTAATCAAATGATATGTCATCATTCATAAGCATAAGGAAGAGATAGACATGTTGTAATCATGTTTGCATATCATTCACTTGAACAATACTTACATGGTCATGACATTTTGGCCTGGTGGTGAAGTACAATTGTAAAATGGGCTATTTCAAGCTTCATGGTCATAATAGTTTTGCTTGTTTGTGAAGCCTTATTGTGAAAGGGGTTGTCCCTTTTACACATACACGATTTTAACCTCATTTCTTCTCAAATTTTCCATAAAAAATTCACTCTTAAGTACATTTAACAACCATATACTTAAGGCAAAGCAATGATTTTCAAAATTTACCACATACATATTCATTATATTCCCAATAAGCATCTTTATAAACTCAACACCTCACTTATTGTTTATACATGGTCATTGTAGCATAATTTCCATATTCATGTCATAATTGAATCTCATGTCAAGTAACCAATTTCAAACCTTGATAAGCATTCTAACAACATGCCATAATAATATTGCTCACCATAATGCTATAATATAACATCTCAAGCCAAAATATTCCATATTTATCATAACAATTCACTCTATAGGCGTGCCCACAATAATTATAACAATTTTACCATTAACATAACTTAATTAAATATCAATAAGCTTGCCAAACCAAATTTTTAGTAATGATACAATTCATACAAACCTACCAAAGTCAAGCAACATGCCAAAAAGAAAATTAAAATGCATATATGTATAGACCTGTTTAGAGCCTTAATAACACGCATTCTAGGTACCTCACTCGGCTTAGCGAATATCTCCCTTGCCTCTAGCATCCCCTAAATATGGTAAAATGCATAAGAAAATCATAAATATTAAATAAATGTGTTTCATAACCTTAAATCCATAATTCCTTTGTTGTGAATCTAAAAACTAACCTTTAACTATTAAGAACTCATTTAAATTAATTAAATCTTGCTTAAAACTCTACCCCAGACCCTTAAAAGGTTAGAAATCATAATCACTTACGGAAATGGGGCAGAATCGAGGTGGAAGAATGAAGGATTTCGGCCTCCAATGTTGTCCCACTCAATAACTCAAAAAAGCTTTGTTAAACCTTTGATTTTCTTATTTGAATCTTGATTTTAGATGTGGGTTTAATGTTTTTAGGCTTGGGAACTAAGGGGCATTCATGGAGAATGGGTTGTGGAGTGTTAAGGGATGATTGCTAGGGTTTGGAAGGAAGAAATCGCTCAAAATAGGGCTGAAAATGATTGGGCATTAAATACCCAGACCCCTTCACGACTATGAAGCATGATTCACGGATGTGAAGGGCATGAATCTATGAATTTTAGCACCCAAACTCCCCAAAACTCATGCTCTTATGTCCTTTTGACCCACAACTATCATATACATTTCATATACTTCCTATATAATTTATATACATCATAAAAACCTCTATGTATTACATTTTCCAAATAATTTCTCATTCATCTATGAATCAAAACTTGATTTTTACCATATTTTAATTGTGTTATAATATGGTTAACCTAGACCTAAATCCGATAGCGTTACATTTCTCTTCCCTTTAAAAGAATTTCATCCTGAAATTTACCTAACGTACTTCGAACAAACAACTGTGGATATTAGGCCTTCATCACTTCATTGCTCTCCTAAGTAGCCTCCTCTAAAGAATGATTCCACCATAAAACCTTGACAAGTGGAACGAGCTTGTTCTTAAGTTATTTGATATTTATGGCTAGAATTTGGACTAGTTCTTCCTCATAAGTCAAATCCAGTCTCACCCCAATACTCTCTATTGGAATTAAATGAGATGGGTTTGACCTGTATCTCCTCAACATGGAGACATGGAAGGCATCATGAATCCTTCTTAACTTTGGAAGCAAAATGAGCTTGTAAGCAACTGGACCAATCCGCTTTAACACCTCATAAGGTCTAATGAGCCTAGGACTCAGCTTGCCCTTCTTTCTAGACCTCAAAACTTTCTTTCATGGAGAGACTTTAACGAAAACCTTGTCCCTTACTGTATACTCAATATCCCATCTTTCGAGGTTCGTATATGATTTCTGTCTATCTGAAGCTGCTTTCAAACTATCATGGATAACCCGTCTTTTGAGGTTTGCATATGATTTATGTCTATCAGAAGCTGCTCTTAACCTGTCCTGGATAACTTATACCTTTTCCTCAACCTTTTGTATCAAGTCTAGTCCCACCAGCTTCCTCTTGCTCAACTCTGTCCAATACAGTGGAGTATGACACTTCCTGCCATAAAGTGCCTCATAAGGGGCCATTTGAATACTAGACTTATAACTATTGTTATAAGCAAACTCCATAAGTAGCAAATACCTATCCGAACTGCTCTCAAATTCAATGATACAACCCCTCATCATGTCTTCAAGAATATGTATCACCCTCTCTAACTAACCGTTTCTTTGTTGGTGGAACATTGTGCTGAAATTAAGCTTAGTGCCTAATGCTTTCTACAGACTACCCAAAATTGAAAAGTGAACATGCAGTCCTTGTCTGACATAATAGATAAAGGAACACTATGGAGTCAAACTATCTCACAGACATATAGCTCAGCAAGTCAGCTAAAGGAATAATCCCTCTTGATAGGTAGGAAATAAGCTGATTTCGTGAGTCTGTCTACAATAACCCAAATAGCATAATGTCTTCTAGGTGTAATTGGAAACCCAATCATAAAGTCTATAGTAATCTTTTCCCATTTCCACTCTGGGACTATGATCGGCTGCAATAGCCTTGATGACACTTGGTGTTCGGCATTGACCTGCTGACAAGTCAAGCATCTGGTAGTGTACTTAGTCATATCCCTTTTTATATCGACCTACCAATACTTATTTCTGAGGTCCTCATACATTTTATTACTACTTGGGTGTATAAAGTGCTTGGCCTTTTGTAAAATCTTATCTCAACTTTACATTAGGTACAACCAATCAGCCCTGAAAGTATAACCTACTATCTTTACTATATTGTATAACCAGGTCTCTTCCCCTTAAAGACTGCCTCAATAATCTCAACTAACTAGCTATCCTTTGCCTGAGCATCACTAGTCTCCAGGTCAAGTGTAAGCCTAATGTGTAACTCTGCGATCATCTTTCTACTTAGAGCATCCACCATTATATTGGCCTTGCCTAATGGTAATCAATAACATGGTTATAATCTTTAATCAACTATAACCACCGGTTCTGTCTCAAATTGAGATCCTCTGAGTAGGTAGATATTTGACTCTTATGATCCATGTAAATGTAACATTTCTCCCCATAGAGATAGTGGCACCATATCTTGAAGGCAAAAACAATGGCGACCAACTCAAAATCATGTGTGGGGTAGTTCTTTTTATGGTTCGTCAACTGTCTAGAGGCATAAGCAATAACCTTACCCTCTTGTATCAACACACAACCGAATTCGATGTGTAAGCCATCACTATAGATAATGTAATCTCAATATTAGACTGGCTAAGTCAAAACTGGAATCTCTATTAGCATCTTCTTTAATCTATCAAAACTTGCTTGACATTTCTCAGTCATTTCAAACTTAACACTTTCTTCAGTAGTCTAGTCAGAGGAGAAACAATCAAAGAAACCTTTCACTAACCAATTAGCCCCTTATAATAGCCAGCTAACCTGATGAAACTCCTAATCTCTATTACATTCTTAGGAGACTTCCAACTCATGACAACCTCTACCTTGCTGGATTCCACTCTAATGTCATCTACGGATACAATGTGACCCAAAAATGCCACCTCATCTAGCCAAAACTCACATTTCAAGAGTTTGGCATACAACTTTTGCTCGTTTAAAATTTGCAGAACTATCCTTAAATGCTTGTCATGCTTCTCATATGTCTTAGAATACACCAAGATATCATTAATGAACACAACCATAAACTGATCTAAGAAGAGCATGAAGACTCTATTCATTAAGTCCATAAAGCTAGAGATTGGTCAGTCCAAAAGGCGTAACTAAAAACTCATAATGCATATATTTGGTCCTGAAAGCAGTCTTAGCTATGTCTTTAGCCTTAATTCTCAATTGATAATAGCTATATCTCAAATCAATATTTAAAAACACACTTGCCCCTTTCAGCTGATAAAAAAAAATCGTCAATTCTAAGCAATGGATATCTGTTCTTGATGGTGACTTTATTCAACTATCTATAATCAATGAACAATAATATAGACCCATTCTTCTTCTTGACAAATAAAATTGGTGCTATCTGAAGGGTTTTAATCATGTATCATATACATATAACGCAGTGGAAAATAAAAATTTTCAAAACCCGAATCAAAGGATTTTACATATGCCAATTAAAACTAATTTAACAAAAAAAAATTTAGAATTTATACCTTTATAATTTCTTGATTTTTCTTCAACATCTCACCTTGTTGGGTTGTAGCAAACCAACAATCCAATCGTTGATTGTCTCTAACAATATCCATGCGAATATGAGAGGATGAAACCACTAAGGA
>CATIWF010044635.1:0-21978 GCA_949630135.1 Balakata baccata
AATTAAATTAAATCTTTTTTGTTGACTAATTGATTAAATAAATCTAATCGTGATTCAATGATTAATCGGGTTGATATTTTGATTTGGAATAAGCACAACATTGATAGACAGAGAAAGAAGGGGGGCATGAAAGTAGACGAGCCCCACATGCAATGAAATATCGTTCTCTTTGATAGTGTTTACATTAAGTAGAGGGTTTGTCCCATATATGATAAAAGGAGTTAATGGTTGTGAAATTTGTTTTTACAGTAGTACAATTATAAAATATTTTTTTTGTCCAAAAAAAATTATTTAATTATATTTTTATTTTATTAAAATTATTTTAAATTAATTTATCAATTTAGCTAATTAAAAAATTGATATGACAGCTGACAGATCACTAAAAATTTGATGTAAAAGTTGATATATCACTAAAAATATGATATAATAGTTGATTTATTATTGAAATTGGAATTTGATAATTTTAGTAAAATAAAAATATAATTCAATAATTTTTTTAAATAAAAAAAATTTATAGCGACTGTATACAAAATTAATATAATAAAAAGGCTAATTATTAACATTTTTAGTCAGGGAAAAAAAAAAAAAAATGAAGAAGGCGCATTCAGACTTTGTAATATTGTAAAGCTTGATATACATCTCTTGGAAATGGTACGATAGTTTCTCAACCACAGGACATGGTCTTATCAGGTATTCTTTAAATAATAAAAATATATATTTTTTGAAAATTTCTTGAGAGAGTCAGAGAGAGATTCTTTCTTGATTTAAGAGATTTATGGAGAAGAATGAGCCAGAGACCAACACTCCAACCGGTCTTGACAGCTTGGCATCATCCTGTTATTCTCCCTCTTTATTTTGAGGTTTAATTTCTTCTATATTTATTAGATTTTATTTTTATTATAATATTCTAAAAAAATTATTGAATTTTATTTTTATTTTACTAAAATTAGTTTTAGTCAATTTTTGGTAAAACGTTAACTATTATGTTAAATTTTCAAGGATATATCAACTGTTATATTAGATTTTCAATGATATATTAGCTGTTATATTAGATTTTCTATTATTCATTATAAAAAATTATTGAAAGTGTTTTTAGTAAAATAAAAACAAAATTTAATAATTTTTTTAAAATAAAAAATATAATTTTACTATAATAAAATTAAAATTAAATAATTATAAATGAAATTAACCATTTGTTTTGATAGTGATTAATTTACAAGTTTCTTTCGTTTAGATGTTTTTGTTTTCTAAATTTAATATTTTTTTTTGTTTCAACTAATCGATAAATTTGTATTCATATGGGATAAATTCATTAAAAAGATAATGTACTTTTAAGTTTTAAAATGTTTTATAACTAAAGTTTAAATTTTAAATTATTGTAGATTTTTATTATCCTATTTCACCATTAATTATATAAATTAATTTAATAAAACATTTACTAACAATGGTAGGGTGAATTTTGCCGATGATACATTAATTATGTAAATTGTAACAATTCAGTACTCTAAATATTATTTGTAACACAAAAGTATTTTAATTATATAAATTGTAATAACTCAGTATCTCAAATATTATTTGTAAAAGTACGTCAACTTTTTATTTTGTAACTAAATTGTACTTCTGTCTTCAGCTATTAAGATTCATTTAGCATTATATTTAGAAAAAACAATTTTCGGAAATAAATTTTGTATTTTTAATTTTTTTGAATTTAAAAAACTGTTTTTGGTAAATATAGATAAATATATTTTTTTTCAGAAGCATATTTGAAAAAAAATTATAAAAATTTTAAAAAATTAGTCAATTAAATAAAAAAATTCAAAACCTGCTTTTGAAATACTTAACAACACTTTAGATGAAATATTCAGATAAATTTTAATAAAAACAAATTAGTTGTAATATCAGTCAACAAAATTGAAATTTATTTGATGTGGATATTAAAGCTAATTTTATTTTTATTAAAAGTTATCTGATGTGGATATTTCATATCACAATTATGTTAAGAAGACTAACAGTTAAAAACGGAAGTACTATTTAGTTACAAAATAAAATTGACTGATATTACTGTGTTACAAAATAGAAATTGAAGTACTTTTATATTGCAAATAATTTTTGAGGTACAAAATTGTTACAATTTATATAATTTAAGTACTTTTGTTTTACAAATAATTTTTTATATACTGAGTTGTTATGAGTTATATAATTGAAGTACCATATATGAAATTCACCTACTTAACTACTCTCTTCAATTTATTTCAAGTGTCTTTTAAGATTGTAACAAAAAAAATTAAATAATGAGATTATCAGAATTTTAAATAAAAATATATGTAATTAATAAATTTATTATAATTATTTAATTAATAAAAACAAGATTATGAAAGAAAGGAAGAAGAAAGATATAAATGTGGTAATAAGAATAATATGAAAATAAATTTAAAGAAATAACCATAAATTTTTTTTTATTCAAAGAAAAAAAATAACTATAAATAATCTATTGATATAAAAAAATAACTATAAATAATCTATTGATACAAAAAAAAAAATAGGGCAATTTACATTAAAAAAAAAACCCCCTCAATTTTTACTTTTCTATTAAAATAATCATATTTTTTATTTTTTAACTATTAAATATATATATATTCTTAATTTCATATCAAATGTAATCTCAAGATGATGAATTTAGTTTGATTTGAAAATAATGTAATACTGTGAATCCATTTTTTTGATCCAATTTTATAGATGACTCACATACTGAAAATACGTATACATTGATTTAGTTATGTTTACGTAAATTTAGCCTATATACGACTAATTTTGAATATATATAATTATATATATGCAAATTCAAAATTCTTTGATATCTAGTTTTGTGCATATCTATATATTGTTTTAATTACTTTCACAGTATTTCAAAAAAAATGTTATATTAATTTAAAAAATAAATATCACATATACATATTAATATAAGTCAGTAATGTCAAATTAAAAAGGTTCGGAGTGTCATGTCACTGGTAAATCATATTGAATTCTTTTCGAGTTTGTATTTGATATAAAATTGATTATATATATATATATATGAACTAAAAATATATGAATATATAAACAAGTTTGAAACATGATGAATTCGATCGTATTTTTGGACCAAATTGGTCGAAATTACAAAATCTTAGTTAATGTGATAGCAAAATTTAATTTGGTTGGAAAAAAAAAAGATTTCATTTGATTTAGTACAGTTGTATTTAATGAATGATAGACGTTAATATGTAGCAAAACCAATTTAATTGTTGTTGTTAAAAATATAAAATTATTAATAAAATTATAATTTATTCTATTCAAAATATATATTTCTATTTGAAATATGAATAAATTATTTGATATAATTATTTATTATAATTAAATAAATAATAAATTTTAAATAAAAATATGTATGATTTATAAATAAAATCAGTTAATTTAATATAATTTATCCTTAATATATTAAATATAAATAAAATAGTTAAAAATATATCAAAAATATTATATCATTTACAAATAAACAAGATTATTAGTTTAAATATTATTTATAATATTTTTATATTTGTAATTATAAATTTTGCTTCTACACCGCAAGCCCTAACTTGGCCCGATATCGTAGACACCTAGGCCTGCGTACTGGTAGGTGGCTAATGGACTGATTAATTACGGCTGTTCTTTAAATTAATGCTATAATTATTGCAAAGTTACCACCTATTTTTTATTAATTAAAAAATGAGACACCTATTACTCAATAGATTGTCCAAATTAGGAAAACTGATACTTAAAATTAAATTATACTTCATCAATTTATAAAACAGATAAAATTACACTGATATAATATAAAATTTCGGCCAAATTAAAAAATTTGTATTAATTATAAAGCTGAATGATCTTATAAATTTTAAAATATTATTATTTTTATTTTTTCTAAAATTTTAAAATATAAATATTTTTTTAAATTTGAAAAATCATATATATAGCTATTTTAACATAGAAAAAAAAATAAAATTTTACTGTCAGCAAAGTTTCGTTATAGAAATTTATGTTTTAAAATTTTATAGCGTTTTAAAGTTTTTAAAATGAATAAATTTTTTATTGAACTTTCTAGTTAGTACTACTTTTAATTTTACCGTAATTTTATATCATGTCAGCAGAGTTTTATTAGAATTCATAAATTGATAAAATTTTAAAAATTTATGTATTTAAATTAGAAAATATAAAGTTCATTGAATTTTGATATAATTTTAAAAGTTCATTTTATTTTTAGCAATTTTCCCTTCCATGATATATTATATTAATATCTTAGAAGGTTTAAAAATTATTATTTGTTCTCTCTGTATTATATCTATTAAATTATATAGTTTTTTATTAAATTTTAAAGTATTTACCATTAATCAGAAAGAATATTTTCTTTTGCTTATGAAATACTAGTATATATGTCAAATCTCATAAAATACTAGTATAATATATCAAATTTCAAAAAGTAAATAATAATATTTTTTATCATTGCACCACAATTTTATATTTTTCTAACATAAAATTTAATAATAAACAAAAATGACAAATAATATAGTTTTTAAGAGATATTAGTAAATTATATCAAATTTCAAATATAAATAGTAATTTTACAAAATGATTTAGTGCGATAAAAATATTTATCTTAATCATTGTGCGGAGTAATAATTGTGCAAATTTGATTTATATTCATAAAATAAACGGTAATACTATATAATCCAATTTATTTTATATTATCTTAACTTATTTATATTAAAATTATAGTATTTTAATACATATATAAACAAATAAAATAATAATACTTTAATACAGGTGGATAAAAAATAGTATAAAATTAAATAAAATAACTAACATTTTCCTAAAATAAATGATAGATTGTCATAAAAGTCTAGTTTTTCTTAAATACTAGTAGCTACCGAGTGATGAAGATACTGTATTACATTTCTGTTTTTCAGTCATATCAACTCTTATTGACAACTAATTCCCCAATTGTTTTCTATGAGCCAATCCATCGTTATCAATATCTTTTTATATAATTTATATCATATATTTTTAATATAAAAATAATTTAATTCTTTTAAAAAAAATACCTACTTTTATTATAAAAATATTTATATCTTTTAAATAAAAAATACATTTTTTATTAA
Source organism: Balakata baccata (assembly GCA_949630135.1). Lineage (NCBI taxonomy): Eukaryota > Viridiplantae > Streptophyta > Magnoliopsida > Malpighiales > Euphorbiaceae > Balakata > Balakata baccata. The sequence goes on from CATIWF010044635.1 coordinate 5,175, forward strand.
AAATATATAGTAAAAATAGTGCTCCCACATTTTATATGCGAGTCTGCTCATACGTGCAGCATTAGCCCAGCAGACTACTATCACGAGCGTGACCATGATATTACTGGTGTGACAAAGATCATATGGTTGGATGTCAATTAGCAAAATCTAAGAAACAATCATGTCGTTTATTATTTTTGAAAATTTCTTTTATACGTATATACATCTATTAATCTATAACAGTCATTTGGTACATATAATTGCTTAATTACGTCATAGAATTAGTCTTTAATTATATATTTGGTTCAATAAATTAGATATGACTTAGTAATCTTAAAGGCTTATTAAACTCATAGGATAAGGTTTAGCTAATACTCACCTCCCATATTTCTACTAATCCCGTTTTAATAGGATTACTATCAAAATTAAAAACCCTAAATTAGCCTTATTATTTTATCTTATTTTCAAAATAGTCTTAGTTTTGGATTTTATTTTTCAACTACCTATATAGAATAATAGATATTTAAGTAATTTATTTATTTTACCAATTTATCGCATAACTTAAATTATCATAGCAAACATGATATATAAATTTTTGGATTAGTTAATACTTGGATTACAATATTTTTACCAAATAAATACTAACTTAACCAATCATATGGCTTAATGAAATTCAACATTAATATTAATCATATGTCTTAAACAATCCGTGAACCAAACGGACGGTTAAAAGTTAATCAATAATTCCTTATCATATAAAATTATAATTTGTTAATATGTGAGGTTTAGAGTTTAAATTTACAGTTTTAGTATATATATAAACATTTTTAGCTTTAGACATACTCACATATTCGATTCAGGTGCATTATCTCTATATAAAGCTATGAAAATGAAACATATTCTTTACAAGATATTGTTAATGGAACATTATTTTCTAAATAGCAAATTGTGTCGTGGTCAATTATATGCATCGGTAAGAATCTCCATCCAATGGCTATTAGGTATGGATGGTTATTAGCTTTAAGCCAAATTGCATTTGCTCATCATTCACCAACCATACAAGTAACATCAAAATTCAACTTTTAAGATATTATTTGCTCTCTATTCATCACCAGTCATCCAAATATTACATGTTTATATATAGATATTTTTCTTTGGAAATGGCTTGATTAGACCATATTGTCACGTGAAATAATAATTAATTCTTATTTTGCAAATATAAATTTATAAATTATGTTATTGCAAGTAATTTCTTCTTACTTGCATGTTTACATTTTGGTATTAGAATTATTCCATGTGCAATCTCTCCACGATGGTAGGACAAATTTCAACGAGTATGCCAAATCTCATATGAGGAATGAATTGTAATATACAAATCTTATATTGGTAAAACATGAAAGACTTTGGGTCAAATATAAGAAATAAAATATAGAGATATGCTAACTTACATGTTAGCTTTCATTTCCCATATTCGAAAGAAATGAAAAAGTAAAAAAGATTTATAAGCTTACACACTAACCACCGGTAATGATTTAGGTTAATCACTTTAGATAGTGTAGTTTGACCATTCACAAATTATTACGAATAATTGAATACAAATCGTTATAGTTTGAAGAAATCTCATATCTTTAATAAATATAATTATTTTGATTGTGTATCATTAAACGATAAAATTTATCGCAGTGCTGTTTGAAAATAAATATTATTTTTTAACCTAACAAGTTTTTGTTAATGTGGCAGGCATGTCGCCACTTCATTTACTTTTAACATTGATCTGCTAGGAAATATTAAGGGTGTCTTTTTTCCATGATTTCTTTGCAATTTTCCGAGTGCTTTTAAAAAATTGAAATCTTTCTTGTTAAGAATAAGTTATGTAAAAGGTTAAAAAAAAAAAAAAAACAAATATAAGACATTAGGGCCCAAAATTTTAGCCCAATGCTGGAAAGTATAATAAGTATTAAATTAGTGAAGACCGAACATTTTTAGATGAATAAATTGCACAATTTCCAAGATTTTAATAAATTATTGCATAAAATAAACTTTTCAAAAATTAACCGTACAATCTATATAGTAGGAGATAATATCCATCTATTTTTATGTGTCTTCTCTATACAGTCTAATAGACTTTTATAAGAGTTTAGAGTTTTAGCTCCTTACCAACAACTATAATTGCATGACAACTAGTATATTCAAACCACAATCTTCCTAATTGTTATCTCAAATAATAATTTTATCAAAAGATAGGAAAGTATACTATCAGTTTTTTTTAAGTTTATTTTTGTCTGTTAAAATTAAAATCCCATAGAGGTTATGTGTAATTTGTTCATTTTAGGATATGTTAGCTAAGGGCGCCACGATTTAGAATCGGTTGACAAGGTTGTAAAAATTGGTCCAGTCAACGAACTGGAAATGACAGAGGGTCATAAATTTAAGGTCAAACCGAGATCAAACCGGAATCGAACTGGTCTATATAAAATTATTGTAAAATATAATATTTAACATATTTTATAGTACTAAAATTTAAAAATTATTTAAATTTAAAATATTTCATACACAATAATATGTTCAAAATATTAAATATTGAAATTCAAATTAATATATAAATATATTTCTAAATATTTTTAAGTATAACAATATCAATATTTATATATATTATTTTAAAAAATAATATAATTTATTTAAATATATTTTTTTATTTTTAAAAAAAATTATAATAAATGATAATTTGTAAAAAATAATAATCAATATGCATTCATTTCTCAAGTAAAATCTTTTATATTGAAATAACTAATTTTAAAAATAATTTTATAATAATTTTATCATGATATATATTATTAATATAAATACAAATTTGTAAATGCAAATTTATTAAATAGATATTTCTTAAATAATGTTAATACTTTTATGAAAAATTAAATTAATGCATAGTTATATATTAAATTATTGATAATATAATACATAGTTATGTATAGATAATAAATATTTATAACTGAAAAACATCAAATAAATTTGAGAATTATTTATTTGTTATAGTTTTACTTTTATAATAAAAATATAAAAAACTAAATATTAATTTTATATAAATCTCTTTTCAATAATATGAATCATTTTATAAATAGTTAATTTTATGTAAATCTAGACAAGTTCGTTTGTAAATGAAACTAATATAAAAAAACAATCATTTTAACCACATATCACAAGTGATTTGATAGCAAAAACTTGGAAATTACATTTAAAGACTCGAGTTCAACTCTCACTATATGTAAAAAGTGATATTTTTTAGTGAACTTTTAATTCACAAAACTGGAAAAACATGTCAAATCCGACCGTATCAACCGATTTACAGTTGAACCGGTTGGTTCTTGGGGCAGGCTAAAACTCCCCGATTCTTTGGTTCAAAACTGTTCAACCTGGCGGCCATTTTTCGGTTGAACCAATCGGGGCGAACCGGTTTTGATAACATTGCCGGCTGGTTCCTGTTTGGAATAGCCATATCCATGGTTCCAGTTTTCTAGGATCGGACCAGATTGGCCAGTTCTAATCTTCTTTATATATATATATATATATATATATATAATATTAATTCAAATATAGAAGCTTAAAAAAATGAGTTAATGTTAAGGGACATATACCACATGAATGACACTAAAAAGGAATGATATCTCTTTTATCACGAAGAAGGATACCACTATTTTTATAAGAGTATCCACAATAACTTTCATATTTCTCTCTTTCTTTAAATATTGGGAGCCAAAATAAAAAAAAAAATGTATCCATCAGTTTCCATATCTTTCTCTTTCTATTTTTCTTCTCTAAAAGTCATTCACTCTCTTTTCAAATATAGGGATGAAATTAACTTCCCTAAATATCTTTTATGAATTTTTTATTTTTTTCTCTTTTTTTTTCTTTTACTCTCTCTCTCTTAATTTATTTTCTAAATAGTTTTATTAATAAAAAAAATTAAAATAGAGTGAGATAAAAAATATTATTGGAGTATATACAATTTTTAAAATAAATAAAACTAGAAAGTGAATTACTTATAATATAATATGAATGGACATTAAGGGTATTATTGGAGATACTCTAATAAATGAGAGCACATTTTTGTACTTTTATCCTTCATTGCTTAACTTACAAATGAGTTGTAGTCTTCTTTTATAAAAGGGCATATCACTTTTTTTGTTTTTAATGTCACTCATTTGACACTATGAACTCATTTTTTTTTACTTGTGTATATTAATTGATAATTATATATATATATATATATATATCTATCTATTTTTTAAAAAAAATCAGTTCAGAACTGTGAATTGAGGCTTGAAATTGTTGATTATGGTTCCAATAAAATTGGAATCAAACTAGAATTGGCCAATTCTATTCTGTTCCAGCTTGGAACTTGTAACGTGGGGCAATTTAGACCCCGATCGAGCGTGATCTTAATCAGGCACGACAGTCTGATCGGAGTCTAAATTTAAACTCATGGAAAAATGATAAATTATAAAGGAAAATAAATAGTGATATTAGTATATGAAAATTAAAATATTGGTGCACAAATTAGGAAAATTTTTATATCACCTTATAGACGTAATCAGTATTATTAAATTTGTTGGGAAAAAATTTGTAAGAGGTAAAGAAATTTGTGGCAAAAAGGAAAGTTTCAATAATTAAAAATTAATCAAAATTAATTAAATAAATGAACTAATAGGAAGAGTGACTAAGCTAATTAGTGGAACCCACAAATTATAATCTTAGTATAAAAGTCAAAATTAGATGGCATTCTTCACTTATCCACCAAAACCTTCATCTTCGTCAATTTCTTCTCCCTTTGGCCAACCACTTTCCCTCCCCAAACCCTCCATTTTTTATTCAAGTGAGCTTCTTAAATGGTGGAAAAAAAAGAGAGTGAAAAGAGAGAAACTAAATAATCAAAGAGATTTCACCATAAGAGAGCAAGAGGGGAGGAAGGAAAGAAGAGAAAAAGGAAGAGAATAAGTGGAGAATTTGGCCACATTTGAAGAATCATCAAGGTGAATTTCTTCTTCTCAAATTCAACGTTATTCCACTTATTTGAGACCCATATGGGTGACTATTGTGTTTGTAATTGATAGATTAGGATTGTTTGGAGGTTATGTCAACTTGTGTTGAGTGGTATTGGATTATTGAGGGAATGATAGAATTAAGTTATAGATGATTGCGGGTGATGGTTTTGTGGCTTGAAAACTAAAGAAATAAGACTTATTAGAATGTGTATGAGACTGCCTAATGAAGGAAAATTAGAAGGGATGATGTTTAAAAGTGTTTAAAGTTGATTATTTAACTTGAAAATGATGGATGTTAAGGAAAATGGTATGGACAAGAGGGGTTGTTTTGTTTGAATTTAATGAAGTGAGTGGCTATTGAATATTATGAACATAAATAAGGTAAAGAAATAAAGAAATAAAGATATAGAAAGGGGTAGAAAAACATTAAGAACACTAGACATAATTTATGCATAAATTTTGGTTGTATATGACATTAAATAAAATCTTATTTGTTATGTTAAGGCCAAACAAGTAGGTAAAGGAGTGTCCATTAAGAGGTGGACAAAGAGAAGAAAAAAACTACCTAACAAATGAAGTAAGGAGAAGGAAAAAAAAAGATTTGGGGTTGCTTAGGTATGTCTTTTTTTGATAAAAATCTTGCATGTCATAATAATCATTAAATGTTGTGTAATATTTATTGATGCATGTGGTTTATAATGTAATATATTAAATTGTTGTCTTTTGAATTTTGTGTTAAAATGGAGTAAAATGTTGATGTTTATGAATATGTTTTAGATTTGGAAATTTTAGGCATAAGCATGGTTGCATAAGGTTATTGAATTAATTAGTTTGTAATGAGTCCAATATATGTCATGTTACAAATTCACAGGAACAATCTTGACGAATTTAATCATACATTATATTGTGGTAGTTAGATTGGCATGAAACTAATTGGATATGAAAGTTAACACATAAACGTAAGTGAAAATTTGAGTTGTAACTAGGTCAAAAAATTATTACAAAATTTCAAATTTAGAAGAATCATATCAATGTTGGGCAAATTTTAGCTGAACAACGTATAGTAAATTGGTTATAACTTTTGATAGAAAATTTGGATTCCATTTATTCTTTTTTCAAATTCAAGCTAAGACAATAAACTAAAAGTTCATGGAAGATCATAAGATCTGAATCAAACCAAAAATAGGCAAAAATTAAGGCTCAATCCGAGGGCCGGAATCTACCATAGAAGTGAAATTTACATTTTTATCTTTTTCACATGGCAAGATATGTATGTGTGATACTTGTTAGAATTTTTTTTAATTTTATTGATACATATGGACATATAACATATTATTATATGATATTTATAATTTTATAATAAATAAATATATTTGCGAGAAATAGTAAAAGAAAGTATTATCGCAACAATAATAGTAACGATGAAAATAATGTCAAATCCTAAATACATACGATCTAAAATAGTGGATAGTTTGACATGTCAATCAAGAAAAAAATAAAATGTGCACGATAAAATATTATTAAGCCGATATTGACAATGTTTGTAAAGCTGGTATTGCCATTATTTAAAAAGTCAGTAAGACACTATTAAGAAGCTATGAATGACAACCTCATATTCATATTAATGAGCTCAGACAGAGGTGTTATGGGCTTGAGTAAACCAAATAATGAAAAAAGAAAAAAAATCACTTAAATAAATTTAATTATAGTTAGACTTTTACATACATGTCGAGTATGAGGTAATTATTTATACATTACCTAAAATTTGTAGAACCACTAAGCTAGTAGCTTAGTGTCGGTGATTTTTCTCGTGCATGTCTAAAAGATTTGATATATTAGAGTAGTTATCAGAAGAATAACAGAATTCGGTCAAAAAGTAACTTAAAGCCTCAAATCATTTTTGGTATATTTTATTAAAGTAATGTAAAATATTATCAAATATTTTTTTTTCATGTAGTGTATACATTGGGGCATGTAATTTTAATATAAAGTGAAAAATTTAGGTGTAAATATATATTTTATTGCAAGATACAAGATAATGGTCTTTGGTGTGTGTAAAATATTTATTTGGATATATGTATAATTTAAATATAATTAAAAGGAAAAAAAAAAGAGAATATTAAAAGTAAGGATAATAATAAAAGAACAAAAATTAAGTAATTTAATCTAGTGGGTTATTTAAGACAGCTAAGCTAGTAATACTTACTTACCTTACTATTCTAAAGTGAGGTAAGAGGATGTTACAGAATTGATATTGACCAATTTCGGTTTGATTTAGATTAGATTGGTTCCAATCTAGTTCACGGTTCAAACTAATCTATGGTCGGGTCTAGTGTCAACTATCGAGTTGAAATCTCGATCATATAACTATTTATCTGAATTTCTCTAAGAATTTTCTTTTTAAACTTAATAGGACTTAGATTCTATTATCTTGAATAAGCCTGCTTAACTGTGGTCTAAGCTTGTAAAAGATGTGGCCTTAGGCTTTCAAAACAAAGAAATAAATGTACCAGAATTGTGTTGAAGAATTTTCGCCATTCACTAAGTTTTCTTTTCAAAATTATCAATGGATTTTTTAATTTTTATTTTCACCAAACTTGTTTTTAATATGTACATATTTTTTCAATTCTACCTTTCTTCCCTCTTTTATTGTTCTTCCTTATTTGCTTGTCTTTTCTTTAATGGCTTCATCGTAAAGCCTATAAATCCGACAACCTTTATACTGAGATGCTCTAGAAATGACGCTGCCAGACTTCGACACAACTACTAGACCTCCGGTGATGATAATATCACGATTTTGGAGAGAGGATTAAGATTTTTGCTATGAACTGAATGAGCTTAGACGAATGAACTAAATTCAATGATCCTTCATCAAAATTCCTCTCCACTATTACTATATTTTCAATGTATGATTTTCGAATATGTCAAATAATGTTGTGCTTGTGTGAAGTTTCATTAATATTGTTTCAAATCTGCCAAACACTTTAAACGATTTATTAATTATTTAATTATTCTTTTTCTTTTGTTCTTTTTGATAAAAATTGAACTAAAATATTTCAAGATATACTCAATGAATTCCTAAAATATTCTCAAGATATACCCAAGATATTTCCAGAGAATTCTCAAGGAATTTCCAAAGTATTTCTAAAGAATTTCTATGATATTCCCAAGGTATTCTGAAAAGTATACCTAATACTCAACAATGAATTGAATATGATGCTCAAAATGTGTAAATGATGTTAGTTTGATAATTTGTAATGTTTTTAATTTGGATTCAATTCAATTTTTCTTCTTTTTTTTTCTTTTGGTGAATTCAACCAAGATTTTGCAAAGGTATTCTTTTTTGTTATGTGTTTGGTTAAAAATGAGTAAAATATTTTCAAGGTATTCCGAAAAGTATATCCAATGCTCAACAATGAATTGAATGTTGTTAATTGAAAATTTGTGATGTTTTGAATTTAGATTCAATTTAATTCTTTTTCTTCTTCTTCTTTAATGATTTAATTCTTTTTCTTCTTCTTTCGTTCTTTTTTTTATGAAAATGGAATCAAGGTATGCTTAACATATACCAAATGTATTTCAGAAATATACCATCTGAACACTATTGAGATGAGTTTCAGTTTTCGGTACTGTTATAAATATTTTACTTGCATTTCGATACTATTAAAAAAACTTTACCCGTCGATATTTTTATAAATATTTTACCCTTTTTTTTATCATTTTTGTAAAATACTTAATTGGTTTTGGGTAAGGTGTGATATTTAGTGGCTAGGACATTGGACTCTAATCTAGTAATATGGGTTCAAATCCTGGTGGGACCTATTATTTTATTTGGTTTAACTTGGTCTAAAGTGGTTTTATTTGAGAAACAAATACTATTTATTCCTAACGATTTAACATACGGTAGTTAAAAATTATATAATTTATTTTTTCTATTTAATCTTCGTTAAATTATAGTTATTCTTTTAAAATTTAAGGTACTGACAGTTAGTTAGAAAGAATTCTTTTGCTCATGGGATAATAATATAATATGTTAAATTTTAGGTGAATACTAGTATATTAGATCAAATTTGTATAAAGTAATAATATAATAGGTCAAATTTTAGAAATAAATAGTAATTTTATGTTTGTTATTTCACTATAATCTAATAGCTTTCTAACATAAAAAAATTATTAGTAGAATATGATAAATTGGAGGAGACAAATAATATAATTTTAAACCTTATAGAGATATTAGTATAATATATCAAATCTTATGAGATAAATAATAATTTTTTTATTTAATTAAATAGTGTGCATATGTTATTACTGTTGGAAAAAATTGTGATTATGAGTCATTTTGAGAGGATTATTCGGGTGAATTTCATATCTCGGTTTTAGGAGAAAAACCCGGATATATGTTCTTTGACATGAGATCTATGAATTAATGTATTCATATGCTTAAAATGAAAAATGTGTGAATAGAAATTGAAATTCAAAGTAAGCTCATTGGTAAGGAGATTTAAAGGTGAAAAGTGTGTAGGAGTTTGTCCCATATCACTAAAAATTGTAGTTGGATTTGTGTTTATAATAGAAAGCTTTCTCGCGTGCGCTCAGGCGCAGGGGTGCAAATCCATGGTCTGGGATGGGACAATGCGTGGGTGCGTGACCAGCGTACACGAATGTCGGCCCAAAATCTCGTGGTCCTGAACAAACCCAATTTTTACAAATTATTTTTTATTTATGGAAAATTTGGCAACACTCCCGTGTTGATCCACACGGCTGATAGTCCCTGTGTTGATCCACACGGTCGTGTGGATTCAACACTCCCATGTAGATTGACACGGCTAGGCCACTGACATGCCCGTGTGGATCCACGCGGTTGTGTCGTTGTGCCTGCAGAGTGAGCAAGGCAGATCCATACTCCCTTGTGGATCCACACACCCGTATGGATTCTGTTCCAAAATAGACTTTTGACCTTCATATCTTTTGGAATCTCAATTTATGATGTTTCAAATATTAATTTCACTATTATTTGAGAGTTACAAAGATATTATTGATAGCATTTAAAGGAAATTAATTACAATTAATTCCATATTTTCTCCATTTAGTATAAATAGATGGTTTATGCTTGAATTTTAGAGGGTTGAAGAAGAGTATACTTTGATTGTTCTTGAAGTGTTTCTTTCTTTCTTTCTTTTCCTTCTTCTTCTCAAGTGATAGAGGGTGTGACAAGTTAAAAGTTCGTTGCAAGCAGGCGTTGTGCGTTCAACAACTACTTGGAATATGTTGTATCTTGGAAAACAAACGCTGGTTATCCTTAACACCAGTGTAGGAAGTGAATTTGTCTTAAGGAAACTGTGTGTTATATAGGTCTCAAATTAGTTTTTCTATTTCTACTATTTTTGAATATCGAATTAACAATTTTCCGATTTTATTGTGTGTTTTGCCTAACAATTACAAACTTTTTCAGTTTAATCAAAATTTTTCGATTTCAAATTTTGGTACACAGCTACATGACTTCAAAATGTTTGATGAGTGAAATGACAAGTTAAGTCAATATAAATGATTTTACTTGACCAAGAGAATGTAAATAAGTTTACACATAGTTTTAAAAGTTTTGATTTTAAATTTTAAATATATAATTATTTTAAAACTTGTAAACTGATAATTTGGTATATTTCAAAATTCTATCTAGCATATGCTCTGAATTACTTTAATCAAAGAGAAGCAAAGAAAAGTAAATTTTTATTACCCGGAAGCTAAAACGATATATATATATATATTAATTCATGAAATTAGTTTTAAATTGCAATTTATATCTTATTTATTGTTAATTTAATTTATAATTATATTTCTTCTTAACTGAACTTATAATTAATTAGTTAATTATATTTATAAACTGAAATTATAATAGTGAAAAAAAATTTTAGTTTACTACATTATTTTTAAACTCATTCAATTATATAATGGAATATATTTAATTATTTTATTTTATTTATTAATATAAATGAAATATGTATACATATTATTGAATTAATTATTAAATGATATAATAGAGTGAGTTTAAAGGAATAATTGAAATTGTTGTTGAGTATTCTAAAAACAAGTTTTGAATTTTTTTATTTGATTGACTGATTTTTTTAATTTTTTAAAAACAGTTTTTTTAAATTTGCTTTTAGAAAAAATATCTATTTACTTGCTTTTACCTAAAAGCAGTTTTCAAAACTTAAAAATAAAAATATAATTTTTTTTAAAACGATTTTTCTATACACACTTCCAAACAGGCAAAGTATTTCTATAATTTAATATAATATACTAATACTCTATGAGATTTAAAAAATATACGATTTGTTATATGTAGTTTGACATAATATACGATTTGTTATCTGTAGTTTGACATAATATACGAGTAATCATAAAGTTTAGAAAAAATATAATACACTAATAAAAAAATATTCTCTTTTAGTCAGAAAAATATTAGTTTAATAAATCAAATTTGTAAATAAATACTAGTACATTATGTAAAAACTTTATAGAGTAAATAATATAATTTTTAAATTTTAGAAAATAATTAGTATATCTTATTAAATTATAAGAAATAAATTATATATTTTTAAATTTAAAAAAAATATTAATATATTATACCAAATTAAAATGATAAATTATAATTTTTTTAAAAAATGATTGTAGTATAAAAGAAGTTCACCCTTTCCCCTTTAGTCGATTAATTTCCAATTTTCCATTTTGCAAAGGTTCTCTTGATTGAGAGGAAGAAAAAGTTCCGTACACTGTTACCTCAATCAAAGTTCGAAACTTTCCATCGTCTTTCGTATCTGATCAATTCAGCATCTATGGCTACCCTTAACACCATCACGTCTCATAAATTTTCTGCACTGCACAAACCCATCAGGCAATCACCTAAACCCGTCTCCTTTTCGCTTCTCCTCCTCTCTACGAGATTCTTCAAATTCCCCAAATCATTGAAAAAAACGCTCCTTTCATCAAAAAACAGAAAGAGCTGGGTCATTGAGTCAGTCACAGAAGACCGAGAAGTTGTTCCAGTGAAGGATATCCCTTCAAAGGATCAAGATAATCCTGTCTTGCTTAATGGGTCTAAAGGTTTTGAGGCACTTGATGAAGATAAGTTGGTCAGTAGAGCGATTAATGCTATTATTGTTTTGGGTTTTGGGACCCTTTCGGTCAGTAAGTTGCTCACTATTGATCATGATTATTGGCATGTAAGTGCTGTTTATGAATTTTCAAGTTCGTTTCTTTGTGGTTTCATTTTGCTTGTGTTTTATGATATTGGAATTCAATTATTTGGCTTTTTACTCGACTTTTTTCTGTTTTGTTGGTTGTATTAGAATATTTCTTTCATTCAATCTTCTCTGTGTTATAAATTGCTCATTTTTTTTTCCTGATAATGATGTTGGAAGTGTGATCTTTAAGCTAGTGAAAATGATAGAGGGCGTTGCTTTTTATATGTATCTTAGTAACGTTTATCTAGATTAGATTAATTGTGTACTTTAGAGAATAGAAATACTTAATTGGGTTTGCTCAGCATGATAGTATAAGTTTGGTTGATTTGGTTCCTCTAGGTGTAGGAGTGCTCAGTGTACTTATTTCCTGTTAGTTAGGACATTAGGATTATCATTTCCTTTAGAAGCTGATAATGTTGGAGGTCTTATAATCTCCCATTGTAAAAAATCTGATTTTTTGAGCTTGAATTGATAAGGACTATCTATGATGCATGACATAAATTCATTGTAAGCCTACAAAAGTTTAGGATGAAAACTGGTTACCTTGCTATTTCAACCAGCATGATTTAAGTTAGCTTTCTAGTTGTAACATTTTTTTTCCCCTTTCAGTTTTCAGTAGTTTTATAGATTTATCCAATATTCAGGGATGGACCCTTTATGAGGTCCTAAGGTATGCACCTGAACACAATTGGATTGCATATGAACAAGCTCTCAAAACTAACCCAGTTTTAGCCAAAATGGCTATAAGTGGGATTGTCTATTCCATAGGAGATTGGATTGCACAAGTAAGCTTTTTTTTTTTTCCCTTCTCTGTTTTTAATTCTAAATCATTGGCTTAGTAGATGTGTTGGCTTGTTTTTTGTAATATGCTGGTCATCTCCTGAATTTGCAGTGTTATGAAGGGAAACCACTCTTTGAGTTTGACCGAACACGCATGTTTAGATCAGGCCTTGTTGGGTTTTCTCTTCATGGATCCCTATCTCACTATTACTACCAATTCTGCGAGGTGATTATGGTTCAGTTTGTGTTTATTTTCTTAAATTATATGAATGGCTGAATTTGTTGGCATTTGATTCTAGGCTCTTTTTCCTTTTCAAGATTGGTGGGTTGTCCCTGCAAAGGTTGCCTTTGATCAAACAGTGTGGGCGGCAATTTGGAACAGCATCTATTTCACAGTGCTTGGTTTCCTCCGGTTGGAATCCCCAGCCAATATTTTTAGTGAACTGCAAGCAACATTTTGGCCTATGTTGACTGTAAGAAGCTCTTTCAAGATTTTACTCAAGCTACAAACAACAGTTCACTTGCTTGTAATGCATTATATATGATTATTTAAGCTAGTATCATTGAAAAATGCGCCCCTGGATTATTGGCTTAGAGTGAAACTAAACTCCTATTTCGATGTTTGTTCAGCTCCTTGAAGCACTAAAATGCCATGTCTGAGTTGAAGAGGATGTAATTTGGAAAATATTACTTTCAGTCTATAATATATGCATGTACTTCTCTTTTCTGGTATATTATGTATTGGCTGAGTGCCACTCGAGGCAGTCTTTGAGGTCAATTAGAGTTTACAATTAACCCAAACTGAGATTATGGTGCTATGTATGCCCTTTTCTTTCTTCTATTCAGTGTTATCTGAATGGAAGCTCTTTTTGCTGATTTGCTTGGCAGGCAGGATGGAAACTTTGGCCATTTGCCCATTTAATTACGTATGGTGTTATCCCCGTTGAGCAAAGACTTCTTTGGGTGGATTGCGTGGAACTCATCTGGGTTACCATACTTTCTACGTAAGTATCTAACATTATAATTTCTGCACAAACAAAGTAGCCAATTTTTATAATTTTTCGTTAAAAAAAGTATTGAATTATAACTCCCCTGTGCCTACTTTAGAATTTTAGTATGGTTATTCTCTTTATACTGTTATTTAGTTTTCAGACTTTTACTGATTAAAATGCTTCTTTAGTTAATTTGTTTTCTTCCTAAAAATGCTCGAGTAATAAGCTTGTGGTTAAGCGTTTTCTGGGGGTTGTTTTTGTAGTTACTCAAACGAGAAATCGGAAACTCGAATTTCTGAGGCAAAAACAGATGCAAACTCCAGTTCTTCAAGCAATCCTACTGAGGTACATCACAAATTCACAACTCTATGAACGTGTTTAGGTATGCCGTCACAGTAACAAACAGGATATTGGGAAGTCCACTTAATTATGAACTCAAACTTGATTCTCATTCTTGGAATTCCACATGAAGAGAAAACTCAGCACAGAAAATGATTAACCTCACTGAACATGTATATGTGCTTTTATAGTTTTATTGATTAATAATGCCAAAATTGTTCACCTATGGGTGTCTTCTTGCAGGAGTAGATAAATTGGAAGATCATGACTTAAACGGAAAAGGTTTCTTTAATATTTGTCTATAGATTGATCAGCCAAGTACGCCTTTCTGCTCCTTGAAGAATATTTAATCAGATTGTTGATCCGTCTTTAGCCTTTTTTTTTTTTTCTCTTTCTTCCACCGTGTACACTATTACTGTCAATTCAGTATGAGGGATGGGCGACGGAGTGGCAAAAAGAGCCTCGTTCTTGAGGCAAATGATGTCAGTAAAGGCATTGAAATGTGATACCAAGAAAGAAAATGTATATGAAGTTGGTAAAATGTGATTTGAATGTAAATTCTACAGGATATTATGTATTTGGTCTGGAAATTCAGCCTTCTGTTTTCCTAGCATGTAGCGGGGTTTTCATGAAAATAGGTTGAAAAAAAAAAAAAATTACCGAAACATGTCTAAGGTAAAAATATTTCTTTACCTATGCCATGTCATGCTAGCTTGGAGGGAGAGCAAATCAGATCTCCATTCAAAGTGGTGTACACATAAATCGCTAGTGACAGTAGCGATTTTGACCCAAAATCACCACTCTTAATGGCGATTTTAGTGCCACAATCACCACCCTCCATTATTATTTTATTAATATTATATTATTAATTAATTATTAACACATATTAAATAATTTATTATATATATTAATTAATTAATATTATATTATATTTATATTAAATATTTCCAATTCTCTCAAATATTATGTTAAGTTAATTAATTATTTTATAAATGAATAATAATTTACCTAATTTTTTAAATTAATTAATGTAAATAAAATTAAATATTCATAATTAAAGTTGATCATTAATTTTAATTAATCATATTATTTTTATTAAAAATTATTTTATAAATAATTTTTTCATTTAAATTTAAATTATATAAGAAAAAGTTTAATAGCATTAAAAAATATAATATTATTGACAAAAAGATCAATGATCTCTAATATGCCTTCATGTACCCGGAGACGGTGGTCTTCTATTATATCTAGATTGTTGCTTTCTGAATGCTGTTCTGATTAGTAGACCATGGTCAATCTCTTCATCTATGTCATATGCTTCTTTCGCAGTACAATGACCTTTAGACGACGTACTTCCAAATGACATAGTTGTTGTATATAGTTGTGTAAGTCATGGAGAAGTAGAGTGAGACTACTGTGTAAACTGTCGAGATAAATGGTATGACTTTGATGATTCTCCTAGAATCTAAGACATGTGATGAGGATGTATAGAGTAAGATATCCTAAAGTATGATGGCCCAGGAGTGTTTGATGCATGTGTTTGTGATGGTACAGAAATGTCTAATGCATGTGTCTATGATGGACCATGTGTTGAATGTACGTGCCAAGCAGCATGACTAGACAATTGTGAACCGTGATAAGCAATAGGTTGTGGTATAGTTGCATACATGAAGGATGTAGGACTAGGGGGAACTTCCTGTCTATGCTCGAAAAAATTTCTTGACCGAGCCCTACGTCGAAGCGGTATTGGTGGACTAATGTCAGCTTTTTCATCAATTGCATCATCAGAAAATAGTGGCATAGGTTGTGAAGGTTGTGGTGGCAGCATGACAACGAGTCTTCGTTGTTGTTGAACAGCGCAAAACATGTCATCATTAATTTGGCGGATTTTATCAGCATTATTACTTAGATGAATATGTAGTACCCGTAATTTAGGTTCGGATAATTAATATGTTTAATTGCCGCAATTAGTATTATTAGAGTCTAAAATTGAGGTTTAAAGATTTATAAAAGATTTTATTTTTGTTGTGGGTGAATTAATTAAAAAATATAAAGTTGAGAAAAGTTATAAGAAAGAAGTAAAAGCCAAGGTTTTAAATGGATATTTGGCAAAAACAAGGAGGGACGAAAGTGACATATTTACCAAAGTATAAAAACCCTTCTTCTTCCTCATTAACATCAGCCCCAAACCCTAACTTTTCCACCCAAATTCATGCTCCCTCTTCACCCCTCCATTTTTCTACCTTTTTTCACTCAAAGGAAGCCAAAATCACCAAAAATTAAAGGAAAAATCACTTATATAGCCTAAAACCCTTTAGAAAAGAAGAAGGAGGAAGTTGTTGGAGCTAAAGAAGTCATTTTCTTGGAGAAAGAAGAAAGGAAGAAGCTAAACACTCAAATCTACATTGTCTTTGGTAAAGGAAGAAGTAAGTGA
>CATIWF010044651.1:0-42790 GCA_949630135.1 Balakata baccata
CATTATATAATCTAGAGATTCAATGAATGCCCAATTCATTGTCATATACTGGTTATGAACATTTTTAAGATTATTTTTTACTAGAGATATTTATCTCATTATTATCAACAACTTGATAATAAATTCTCTATAGATAATCAAGAGCCGTATATTTCATAGTATATATAACTACTGCATTCATAATATAATTAACAACTTGAATATTTATTTATTATGAATGTGAAATATACATGTGTTCATTGTGGTATAATAATTAATATATAAAAAGCAGTGAATGCACTAGAACATCCACACCACTGATAACAAACTCTCACTTGCACTAGTGCCATTCACTACAGTATCTAAGACCTATCTTCTAAAGATGGTGGTCTAACTGTACCTGTGTCATAGGCTTCATAAATGGATCAGCTGCATTGTCAGTCGATGGAACTTTCTGCACCGAGATATCACCTCGCCTAATAATTTCTCTAATCAAATGATAACGCCGAAACACATGTTTGAAGTTCTTGTAAGACCTTGGTTCCTTAGACTGTGCAATTGCCCCATTATTGTCACAATACAATGGAATGGGATTCTGATTAAATGGAACCACATCTAAATCCATTAGGAAGGTCTTCAACTATACGGCTTCTTTGGCCACATTTAAGGCTGCTATATATTCGGCCTCTGTAGTAGAATCAGCAATAGTCTTTTGCTTGGAACTTTTCCATACTACTGCTGCACCATTCAGGGTAAACACATGCCCTGATGTGGACTTCAATTCATCTTTATCTGATTAAAAATTAGAATATATGTATCCAACTATACTCAAATCGTCTCCTCTATAAACCAAGAACAAATCTTTAGTCCTTCTCAAGTACTTAAAGATTGCCTTGACTATTATCCAATGAACTTCACCTGGATCAGACTGATACCTGTTAGTCAAACTAACAGTAAAGGCTATGTCTGGTCTAGTGCACAACATAATATACATCAGACTACCTATGGCTGAAGCATACGGATGCTAGCCATTCATGCTCTTTCTTCAGGAGTTTTTGGACTCATCTCCTTAGAAAGATGCACTCCATGCTCACAAGTATTAATCCTCTTTTGGAATTTTTCATCCCAAATCTTTTTAGGATATTTTCCAAATAGAGGGCTTGGGACAGCCCTAACATTCTCTTAGCTCTATCTTTATACAGCTTAATACCAAGAATGTAGGTTGCTTCTCCCAAGTCTTTGATGGAGAAGGTGGATGATAACCAGACCTTTATGTCAGTTAAAATACCAACATCATTACCCATGATTAGAATATCATCAACATACAAGACTAAGAAACCAATCTTGCTCCCATTTACTTTCTTATATACACAAGCCTCATTTGAATTTTGAATAAAGTCATAACTCTTTATGGCTTCATCAAAACGCTTGTTCCAGCTCGTTGAAGTTTGCTTAAGACCATAAATGAATCTCTTAATCTTGTACACTTTGCAACTATCTTTAGAATCAAATCCTTTAGGTTGTTTCATATAAATTTCTTCTTTAAGAAATCCATTGAGAAAAGCAGTTTTGACATCCATCTGCCATATCTCATAATCATAGTATGCTGTAATAGCTAAGAGTATTATAATACTTTTAAGCATAGCTACGGGAGAGAATGTCTCTTCATAGTTAATCCCTTCCTGTTGGCGATACTCTTTCGCTACAAGCCTAGCTTTAGAAGTATCAACATTCCCTTCAGAATCTAGTTTATGCTTGTAAACCCATTTACAACCTATTGGAACTATTCCTTCAGGTGGGTCTACAAGTTCCCAAACTTGATTCTGGTATACGGAATCTATCTCAGCTTGCATTGCTTCTTTCCATTTAAAAGTATCAATGTCAGACATTGCATCCTCAAAAGTGACAGGATCTTCTAGTTTATCATTACTACCAAATATGAACAACTCTTCATCATGTTCAATAGTAAATCCATACCATCTAGGAGGATGTGAAGCTCTTTCAGACCTCCTAGGAGCTGAAGTGATATCCTTTGTCATGTTAGGCTTGATTGGCGTACCAATCTCTATTGGTTCAGCCACTTGGATTTGTTTTTCAAATGATTCTTCACAAAAAATAATATATCTGCCTTTGCCTCCTTCTTTAAGAAACTCTTTCTAAAAAAAAAATAGCATCTCTACTCACAACAACAATTTGTTCATCAAATAGATAGAAATAATATCCCAAATTATTTCTAGCAGCAGCATATCCAACAATTGGCCTTTAGTGGACGGTTCCTCTAACTTATCTGTGTTTTGCCTTTTAATATAGGCAGGACAACCCTATATTTTAAAATGAGATAATATAGGAGTTTTACTAGTCCATATCTCATATGAAGTAGTATTCACAGATTTAGTAGGAACTATGTTAAGAATGTATAAAGCAGTTTCCAAAGCATATCCCCAGAAGTAGATAGGTAAGTCAGTATAACTCATCATACTACGTACCATGTCCAACAAAGTACGATTTCTCATTTCACTCACACCATTAGTTGAGGTGTACCTGGTGGAGTAAACTGTATGACAATTCCATTTTTTTGGGAGTAATCATTAAATTCAGAACTTGAATATTCACCTCCTTGATCCGATTGAAGTGTTATAATATTCTTTCCTAATTAATTTTCAACTTCGGCCTTATACTCTTTGAACTTTTCAAAGACTTCATATTTGTATTTCAATAAATACAAATACTCATATCTAGACTTATCGTCTATAAAGGTAACGAAAAATCGATAACATCCTCGAGCCATTTCTTTAAATAGTCCGTAAACATCGGTATAAATTAATTCAAGAAGGTTATCAACACTTATCATTTGACTAGTAGATGAACCTCTAGTCATTTTCCCTTACAGACATGATTCACAAATAGAATCATTAAACTGAGAATCTAAACCTTTTAGAATTTCCATGTCTACCAACTTGTAGATCCTTGCATTAGAACTATGACCAAGTCTTAAGTGTCAAACCTGTATCATACTTGAATCATTATACTTAGTTTGATTAGAATTGTCATGTACATTGCTCAATAATAACTCTTTATTATTTATCTTATTAGGCTTATCACAATATAAGTAATATAAGCCACAGTATTTAGTTCAAATGCCAATAAGATTATTATTATTATTATAATAAATGTAACACACATCTTTGCAAAACAAAAATTCATAATTATTGTTTGTCAAAACGGATATAGAAATAATGTTCTTATAGGCATTAGAAATATTCAAAACATCCAATAATAAGATTATATAATGGTTTAATAAAATGGAAATATCTCCCACTTGCTTGACAACAACTCTTGCTCCATCTCTAAGAGTGAATTTTATTTTCCCATCATATAATAACTTTCTATGCCTTAGATCCTGCACAAAGGAACAAATATGAGCAGTTGTTCCAGTGTCTAAAACCCAAACATATGATGAGTTAAAAAAATGATTATAATTTAAATCAATATTTAAATTCAAAGGAAGAGAAAAACCTGAAGGACCTACAATCCTTTTGCCTTTGGTCTTCTCTAAACTTTTTAGATAAACTGGGCAATTTTCTTCCAATGACCATCCTTTTGACAATGGAAATAGGTTCCTTTGTCAATTTTTGACTTAAGCTGGCCTTTTACCTTCCCCTTACCCTTTTTGGGATACAAAGAAGAGGGAGCGAAACTCTTTCCAATAGTGGTCTTTTTCTTTCTTTTCTTTAAATGAGAAGAAGAAGCTGCCACTAATACTTCTACCTCTTTCTTTTGGGGATTAATCACAGTATTTTGGTGATAAACCAAATTCTGTTGCAGCTCTTACAAAGTGCATTATACTTTGTTCAAATGGAAGTTAGAAATGAAACTTCCATAGGAACGTGGAAGTGATGCTAAGATACGGTCTGTCTTAAGCTCTGCATCCATGAAGAAATTGAGATCTTCAAGGCAATAAATAAGCCTTATCATCTCACCAACATGTTCACCAACATCTTGGTCTTCCTTCATTTTCATTTGGAATAGTCTATTGGAATAGTTAAAGCGGGTAATCCTACTAGCCTTGCCAAAACTTTCCTTTACTAACTCTAAAATATCATCACAAGCTTCTAACTTTTCATATTGTTCTTGTAACTTATTTTCCATAGAAGCAAGTATATAGCACTTTGCTTGGGTGTTAATATCAATCCAATATTTGTAATGTTGTTTTTCAGCCTCACTTGCATTAGCGGCAAGCGCTGCAGGTTTTGGCTTACTAGCAACATCCCACAAGCACTGCTAGATAAGCACCATCTTAAGGTTCCTTAACCAGTCCACATAATTAGGCCCGGTGAGCCTATTACGGTCCAAAAGTGATTGAAGTGGTGATGGTGTAACCATATTATTAGAGAAAATTACTGCAGAATGTATAAAATGTATCAGTTTAATTATATATTAATGGTTAAACCAATTTAACCAAAATGATTTGGACATATAATCATAATGGTTTCTCTCACTAATTTGGCGCATCCTACACTTCCCTCGTAGGAAACGGAAGTTCTATTGGGATGAACTTCTAGTGAGTAAATTGAGTCTCAATAATACTCTAATTAATATTCCTTAGATTCTCATAGTAGTATTCTTGGAATATTAACATATTAATGAGATGACAATTCTTTGCCAAATACAATAATTGTAAACCTAATTTTATTTCCTTTTTAACTGGCTCCTAATACACTAACCCTCAGCTTCGCAAAATAGCATTTTTGGGCTAGCATATTAGATGAATCCTACCTACGAGATTAGTAAAACAAATTGATCCAATCTAGTGCCACTCAGCTTCACAAAATGACATTCTTGCAACACTAGATGCCTATCTATTTTACAAGTCAAATACATTATTTGACCTTATCATTAATATACAACAATCTGCATATTAATGCTCCCATGGAAAGCCTCAATATAGACATCTTACATTTTTATTGGATTCATTTTCTTTGGGAAGATTACTTGGTCTTTTTATCTTAATTTTAAAAGTCTCACTTTGCATATTAACCGAATTAAAAATTTACCAGCATTCACAAAGTAGTAAATTTATCTTTGAATTATCACATAATTCAATTTTTAAGTTAATGTTTGCACATTAGTCTTTTTCATGTTATATATCATATGATTATAAAAAGTGATTACATCTATCCTCAGATGGTTATAGATCTATAAACATACATATATATTTGATTGAATAAAATGCTCACTGCCCCTCTTTAGTATACACTTTATATTTCATAAACAAATGTGAGCGCATTATATAATATTTAAATTAAATTAATTTTGGAATAAATATATCTGTTTATATTTTCTGAGTATACTATTATACCCACCAGAGCTATAAAATAAATTTTATACATAAAGTTAACTTTTTTTAACAGCTTGAAAAAAAAATCAACCGTATAAAAATTTATATATATAATTTAAATCTCATTTAAATTAAACCATATAAATAAATAAATATATATATATATAAAATAAAAATCTCATTTAAATTATTATATATATATATATTTAATTTTTTAATCCAAAAATTAATATTTAATGCTCACATATTCAATCATTTAACATATATAATCACATCACATGTAATAATAGAAATTAATCATGCAATTTACAATCCTATTGCAATTGCTAGAAAAATTCTCACCCCAAAATGGAAAATACAAATTAATCTTCATATTAGCAGATTTTTTTTGTTGCTTCTCCTCCTCCAAAATTTGGGCCTCCATGTTCCAAAGGAAAATTTTTACATTATATTTTCTTTGTATACCAAGGATTTCAATATAATGGTAAAAATTAATTATGGATCTATTAATATTACAAACCAATTTATAAAATAATAAAACCATAACACTTTTGAAAAATCCAAAACAAAATAGGAGAAATATTATGAAACATCACATGCAACATAATATATAGATCAAATTTAAAAGAACAACAAATAAATTATCCATAGCCAAACCGAACCTACTAGCATAAAAGAGTCATTTTGCTAAAAAAATTATGGGGTAGCTCTGATACCATTTACTGGTAGCGGAAACTGTATTTCGATTGAGGGGAGCTCTAGGTCTCGGTCAAAATTATAGATTTCAAAAATTTTTTATTTTACCGAAACATGCAATCAAATATTAAATGCCATGAAAATACATTTTTCATGTTAATCTTGATCATTTATCCATAACTTTTAACAAAACATATTTTGTTAACTTCTATGGATAAAATCCATTTTACCAAGATCATCCCATAATTTTTAAGAATAAAATGGAAAATAAAAGGATTAAGACAAACTTTTTATTACTGAGTTCACTAATGTACAAACCAAGCAAAAAGACCAAAAGCTTTAGTTGCGTTGATTAAACTCTTTTGCTAGTCCCAGATGTATGATCACAAATTTCTCCTTCTAGCAAATTTATAAGCTACTAACACTTTATGAGCTTTTTCTCAATATTTTCTTTTCATGCTCATACCATATGAGAGAAAGAAAATTTTTAAGAACAAAAACGATTTTTGCTTAGAGAAATTTTTTGAAACTAAGCAGAAGAAGATTCAGAAGAAAAAGAAGAAGACGAAGGAGATTAAGAAGGATTAAGAAGAAAAAGAAGGAACAAAAGGCCAACCAACTGAGAACTATTTTCAACCTCATTCAATAAGGTTGGCAGACAGTGGAAAAAAAATTTTGATAATTTTTTTTAATTTTGATTTATGATACAATGATGATACAATAATTGCATAGCTAATTTTCTAGCTATCACCATTAATCATATAATCAATTTTCTCTTATATTATATGTGGTAATTACTTTAATATACCACTATAATTAATTTAATTAACAACTTAATTAAATTATTATAATTTTAATTAAAATTATAAATAGAAGAAATAGTTAAAATTAATCATCATTAATTTTAACTCAAAAATATAAGTGATTATTTCTAATTTAATTCTCAATTAAATTACTCCTCACATCTATATATGGACTAGACTAATAATGTATTTGGTGTGACTTATAAGGTCAATAATTTTATCGAAACAGAAATATAATATTAACTCTTTAATATTATATCGAACACAATTTCTGAATTCCTTGTATACCCATATATATTAAATATCATTCTGGAATTCTCTTTTTATTTACCGATAAAATCTCTAATATTATTTTGACCTCTAAATCATAATATTAAGTTTTCTCGTTATGATCCTAATATTGATTAGGATCACAGCATGTCAAACCCTATTGGTCAATATACTAATGAGTAATAATTTGCGTTCTGATTAAAATAAAACTTATCATTATTAATCTAATTAATAATTTAATCTTACATTGAATAAGTCATATTTCTCCTAGCCAGAAATTTATTTGATCAGAACCAAAATATCAACTCTATTAGGACCTTGCCCTGGTACTATAGGGTAACAAGTCCAACTATTGGTAATCTCATATCTCACTACATGACTAATTGTGGTGACTACAAGCCGGATTACCGAGGGCGGATAGCCCAGTACAAGGTAAAATCACCTTCATAGCTACCTATGAAAGAATAGTCTTGACACCTCAAGTCGAAGGATTTCGAGTTATATAAGACTCATATATTATGATCAAGATAATAACTATTGACATCTAGCATTATCTGTGCAGTTATTATCAGGCATTACTATTCGGTATCCTTAACTCTTTAAGAATCTACTGGTTTATTTAGATATCATTATATCATGGAGAATGAGATTTCTCCTCAAAATAAATTATGTGATAACTTAAATGTTCAATGAATGTCCTATTCATTGTTCTATACCGGTTATGAATATTTTTAAGATTATCTTTTATTATAGATATTTATCTTATTATTATCAACAACTTGATAATAAATTCTTCATAAATAATCAAAGGGTCGTATATTTTATAGTATATTTAACTACTGCATTTATAATATAATCAACAACTTGAATATTTATTTATTATAAATGTGAAATATACATGTGTCCATTGTGATCTAAAATTTAATATATAAAAAGTTGTGAATGTATTAGGGTATATACACCACTAATAACAGTTATAATAATATAGATTTTGGGGTTTGGGTGGGTAGGAGTTTTTTGGCGGCACTTGGTGGGGCTTAATACTATGTGGTGGCCATGGTGTCGCTACACTCATCAGAGTTGAACTCCAGTGCCACAGACTCCGTCGAACATTATTGATCCACTTAGGCATATGAAGACCACAAGGACATGTAAATAAAGAAAAACGAAAGTGGTAATTGTAACGAAAAAAACGGAGAAGATGCTTTTGTAAGATAATAGAAAACTATTAATATAAAATAAAATTATGCCTCTCAAAAAATAAAGTTATGAATTAAGAATTAACTTATTCATTAGAACTATGAATTAAGATAAAATTAATTTATTCATTATTTCATTGCTACTTGGCAAGGTTTCAACAAAAAACATTTTACCTACTACATCCATACATATTTCTATTTAATGAATTGATTTTAATGTTAAAAGATTTATATATTTTTGGTAATTATAAAAATAAGAATTAGTACTTTTTGGAAGAAATAACATATTTAGACGCCTTGTTACATTAAATGTCTTTATAATTTATTTTTTTCAAACAATAAATTCAAATTTGATTAATTGAATAGAGTACTGTAAGTAAATTAATATGTCATGACAAAATAAATAAATCAGTAAATTGTTAGGCTTGATACTCGACATGATATATAAATACTGTTCTCACTTAATACTTCGAGTTTCTCGAAACCTGCTCCCTATCAAAACTAAAGTTATCCATTACGTTTGGGATAGGGTACGAAGCGGGGATCCACCGATCCAAATTGAATTACTATCTCTAAATATTTTTCACATTTTTTAAATTATTAAGATACAAAAATTTATAAGGAAAATTCATTCGCTAAATTTTAAAATAATTATTTTTTTTTGTACTTTTTATCTAATATGAATGTCGAAAATTTGACATGATGTTGTAACTATAAAAAAATCAAATAATACATTGTATTCAATTAAAAAGAAAAAAAAATAATAAGAGTTCAATTGAAAATATAATAAAATGTTAAATATATTTTTAATGAAGATTACAATTTTAAGGTTGGGTATATGGATGACAATGAATAGAATACCCGCAGAAATTGCACTATCTGAATCCAAACCCGATTATATATATCAATACCTGAACCCGTTCTAAATCCGTTTAAAAATTTAATCTTAATACTTGTACTCGTACTAAATCCAATTAACAATACTTGTTTAATATCCAAATACGTTTATTATTCAAAATTTTAAACTAAAATAAAATTCAAACTAATTGAATAATTAAAATTTTTAAAAATATAAAAACAATCTATTATAAATTATTACAAAATCAAATAAAATAGATAAAATAAAATATAAAATTTAATTCAATACATTTAAATTAAAATAATTTATCAAATTGTTCAATAATAATATTAAAGCAATAAAATTATATATTATTTATTATGATAAAAAATTATATTTTAATTTCAAAATTTCATTATATTTATAATTCATCAATTTTTAAAAATAAAAAAATAATTAAGTATATAATTATATTTAATAAATTTTTATAAAATAAATTATATATATAAAATTGGACAGTGAACCCCTATTTGTAATGAATTTAAAATTATCTAAATTCATTCCAAAATTCTAAAGTTATCCAATAAAATTTAAATCCTAAAGACTATATTTATGCCTTCCTTTTGTGTCGTTACTCAGCAGCTAAGAGCTCAGAGCTTTGAGCCCTCGGCAAACAAAATTGTGGGGGAACCAAAAAGCCAGAGAGAGAGAGAGAGAGAGAGTGAGTGAAAGTGGGTGCACAATGGGATGTGAATCCCAATCAACTCTTCCTAAATGGGCGTCCGATCCTTGTATTATGGGAATCGATGAAGCTGGCCGTGGACCTGTACTTGGTATTACATTTCGCCTTTTTTTTTTTTCTTTTTTATTATTATTATTATTATTATTATTTTTTTTTTTTTTGCTCACATCTCAGTGTTTTAGTCGATTAATTTTTCAATTTCCTCTGTTTATCGTATTCATGATTTTCTTTTGCGGGATTAATTTTTTGTTCAAGGACCTATGGTGTACGGATGCGTGTACTGTGCTCGTTCTTACGAGAAGACGCTTTCTACCTTGAGCTTTGCAGGTTCAGTTTTTCAGGATGTTTGTTTTCCCCTTTTGGGTTACTTATTATATTTTGTTCTGGTTTGATTTTGCACATTTGCAATAATTTTCTGCCTTTTTTCTTTCGCTCTTTTTGCTGATTGAGTTTTATTTTGAAAGATTGGAACGGTGAAGAGTGTTTGCTTATGGGCAAATTGAAACCCTTTTAACTAAGAGATAGGTATAAAATAGTGGCTAAGTTGGACCTCATGCATAGAGGAAATTGTCAGTCTCTGTTTTGCTCGATTTCTCATCGTTGTCTTTTTTATTTTTTTTTGTGAGAAAAAAAAATCATGTGTCGGAATTTGCTGGTTTATGGAGTAAGTTGGATTAGTATAAAATAGGAAAATATAAATAAATCTTAAATTGATAGGGCGTCACATCATCCTGAAGAAATTGCTCTAAGAGCTTTGGCCTTCTACCACTGTAGTTTTCTGAATTTTATCAACAATGATGATTATGATTTACTGGTCCGTTTCTTCTTTTTAATTTGATGTTGTGGCTCTCTGTTGGATTGTCTGCAGATTCAAAGACTCTAAAAGAAGAGAAAAGAGAAGAATTATTTGAAAATTTAAAGGCTAATGAATCAATTGGTTGGGCTGTTGATATCATTGACCCAAGAGAGCTCTCTGCCAAAATGTTACAAAAGTTAGTAGTTCATAAGACAACATGTCTTCAGTTTTTTATTTTTATTTTTCCTACCCTTTACTTGCTTTATCTTTTTGTTAATAGGAATAAGATAAACTTAAATGAGATATCACATGATTCTGCAATGGGTCTTGTCACTAAGTTGCTAAACATTGGAGTTCTATTGACCGAGGTAAGTTCAATTCTGACTCATAAAATGTGTTTTACACTAAAATCATGATCATAAATTACTAAAAAAGTAAACCATCTTGAAATTGCATGAGTACGTTATTTTCCGATGAAACAAGTATTATCAGTGGTGGAAAATTATGTGTCCTTATCGAAGCAAATGACTGAAATCTTTTCTTAATGGAGAGTTTCTTAATGGAGAGTTGGGGACTTTTGTGTTGTTTACTTGCACCTTTAGATACCCTTCCCTTTTTTTTGTCCATTAGTTGAACTCCTCTTGGGTGTATCTCATGGATGTCCTACATAATTAAAATTAGTTAAAGAGTCTGTATGAAAGTTGGATAAAATATATTCACGCTTGAATATGTTTTAGGTTTATGTGGATACTGTGGGAGATGCAGAGAAGTATAGAATAAAACTATCTGAAAGATTTCCTTCCATCAAATTTGTTGTCGCAAAGAAGGCTGATAGTCTTTTTCCAGTTGTCAGTGGGGCAAGCATAGTTGCAAAGGTAATAACCTATCTTTTGTGACTCCTCATTTGTTCTTGTCCTTATGACTGTCCATCATCAAAGCAGGTTACAAGAGATCGAGCTTTGCGAGAATGGGTACTTGATGAAACAGCTGAAGGCATAAATAGGAACTTTGGCTCTGGATACCCTGGAGGTTAGAAGTGCTAAATTCATTGTGATGCATCATTTTCTGCTTTAGATTCCAGATGCTTATGTTATTAAATAGAGTATTATGGTTTTAGATCCTGAAACAAAGGCCTGGTTGGAACATCACAAACACCAAGTATTTGGATTCCCAACATTGGTTCGTTTCAGTTGGGGGACATGCACTTCCTATTCTGGTGACTTTGTTGAAGTCTTGTGGTTAGTCTCTATCTCACTTTCCCTACAAATCTCCGTCAGTTTTAGTACAAGTTCATTTGATTCTTTACGGCCAGTACTTGTTTTGGTAGCTTATGATATGCCATAATGCTTTTGGACACCTTAGCATGTAGCAATTGTTTGGGTTTTTATTGCTAGGACTAGGGGTGAGCATGTACTGGTTAACTGATTCATGAAGGCTTTTTACCAACCAGTCCTTAAGGACCAGTTTTAAAAATATCCAAGAAACAAATAACAATTTCAAAATTATGAAGCATTTAATATATATATATATGTGTGTGTGTGCGTGTATCGAAACGTTAATTGACAAAAAATGGTTTTGGGGAGTAGAATAGGATGTATATGGCCCATGGACTCAAAAGTAAAATTTTATGAAGGAAAACTTTGGGGATATATATATATGTTAACCTAAAATTGACCCTTTTTTCAAACTAGAAATGAAAAACCGAAAAATCAAAACTGAGACCATTGGACCAGTTTACCAAAATTTTTTGTTTGGTTTCAGATCAGCTTTAGATTGGTCCATTTGTCAGTTTTTCTTCTTTTTTTTTTTTTTTATTCTCACCTGTAACTATGAGTCCGTGACCAAGGTAAGCCTGGAGAATGGATGAGAAATATAGGGCTGTTGAAGCTTTCGCTGATTGCCTTTGATAAAAATCATTGTTACAGTGGATCAAATCTGCTGTGCTTCTCTTTTGTTCCTAGAGTAATAGGAATAGAACTAATTCTTAATGAAATTCATATGTAGATATGACGAATTTGAAAGAGAATTGAAATGGAGAAGAACTGTGATTACTATCATGCATATAATTTAGACCCAAGGATAATGAAATATAATAAACTCGAAGTCATTTTCTCATATAATGAGGAGTATCAATCCATTCTGAGAATAAAGACTGGTTTTTGGCTATTACTCATTCTATTTCTTTCTGCTCTAGTGTTCAATGCTACTTGATGTTCAATGAATTTTCATCTACCTGCACTTAAATCTTAGAAATTAGAAAGTGGGTAGAGGGTGCTCATGCAGTTAAGTTGGATTTGTATATGCAGCCATATAAGCAAGAATCATGCTTACTTTGCTTGCTAGATGATGCTAGACTATTCTACAATTACTTATGCTCTGACTTTGGAAACTAAACTAATCAGATTGAATTTACTAAATTGTCATGGAGGATTTCCTTGCGACTGCTGAAACACTTCGTAGAATATTTACTGTCATCTCAATTGTAGACCAGATTTATAAATGAAATAAAAATATTTATGCATGACATAAATGGATTTATTTGCAATTTTCTTTAGAGCATAATTTCAAGGAAGTGCTGTCATATGACATAATAGTCCTTAGTTAATGGTAATCCGAGGATATTATCATTAGCACCTACAAATAGACCTGCCCTTGTAATGTCATTCATAATTTGAAGAGCAAGGAATCTTCTTTCTATTGTCAAAGCTAATATAGGACAAGTTTAGCAAACTTGCTTATGTATGTATTATGTCTTTGCTATATGCTATAGTATGATTCATAACAGATTTTATGGTTTGAGTTATTAACTTGATGCACAATGTTTATTGATCCATTAGTATTTGTTGGGCTGTTAGCATATTGAAATTAAGGCTCCGTTTGGTTTAGCTGTTGAATGTAGCTGGTTAGCTGATAATCGATATTGAACTGCTGCTATTAGAATGTAAAATTATCAATAGAGATATAATTTATATTATTCAAAGTATATATTTTTATATGAAGTATAAGTAAATAAACTAATTATTTCATATAATTATATACTATAATTAAGATAGCAAAAAATAATAAAATTTAATTAATTATAAATAAAAATTTTAAAAATATGTATGTATAATTTATAAATAAATTTAATATTATTTATGCTTAATATATTAAATAAAAAATATAGCAATTAGAAATATATTATATATTTTTTTCATTTAAAAATAAATAATATTACTAGTTGGCAATTTAAATATTATTTGTAATATTTTTATGTTTGTAATTATAAATAATTTATTGATTGAAAAATTCAATTTGGAGGAAATAAGTATTTTGTAATTAATAAAATATATAAGGATATAATATAGTCCAATTTAAAAATAAAATTGAATCAGCTAACAGCTGATGGGATGGAGTTTTTTCAAACAATAGCTAATTGAGGTTAGAATCATCTATCAGTTGTTGATTAGGAAATCTTACCAAACACTTTTGTTCAGCTGTTGGAGGTTCAAAAAACTATTAGCTACCACCAACAGCTAAACCTACCATTCCCTAAATTGGGAATGGTAGAGATGTGTGGTGAGAGTTTGTGGAATCACTGCAATTAAGTGTAGTTAGGTTTGTTTGGGAGAATAGTCAATATGGCATATAGTGGAAAATGGCCTTTCTGTCCTTCCCCTACTGAGTCTGTTCTTTGAACATTGATTTGACCTCAAGCCCCTGACCTTGAGCAACTATTTATCTTGAGAAAGTTTTTGACTGGCTCACGTAGTAATAAAATAAGGCAGATACTTCAGAGGATACCCAGGTTCTGTTAATACTATGTTACTACAATGGCAGTGGAATAGAAAAGATGGAAGAAAAGCAGTGGGAAGAGAATCTCATCATACTCATGCTTTAAAATTACAAAATAACCTTCCACTAGCCTATAATACAATTTTAGTAAAATTCTTGAGTACTTGTATATTTAGTCCTCAATGGCAATCGTGAAGATACAGATGCCCCACTCTTATAGCTGAAGCTTCATGGACAAATGCTAATGGTTAGGATTATCATTGGGTAATGGCTATAGATTTTTCTTACAACTAGGATTTGGATTCAACCAACAAAAATGCTTACAGCTTATAAATAAGCACCAAAATTATGTAGTAATTCAACATTGGAGTACTTGCAAATGAACTTCCAATCATAATATTATTGTCCATTATCTAAGAATGCAATGGACAGCAAGTCAAGATGAATGTGTAGCTTTAGTGCTTTGCTTTAAATTTCCTTTTTGGTGTATTTTTTACCTTTTTATTTTCAGATACCAATGCTAGCACAAAACGTGTTGCTTTTAAATGGGGAGCACCCCATGTTACTAGCATGTGAAATTGGTCCACTTTGTAATTATTGTTTCTGATAATATTTTCCATGCATATGCCACAAGCTATCCTCTGTTTTCAGTTGCAGTGGTGCCCCATTTCTGTATTCTGTCCTAATCTATAACATGAGTTAAAATTTGGTATTTGCGAGGTTTTCACTTGATTAAGATTGTGTTTTTGAATCATGTTTTTTTCAATAGGGAATCTGATAAGAGAGATGAAGATGATTCTAGCAGCAGCAATGGCAAAAGGCAACAGAAGTTGACCAATTTTGGCGGGACAGCACCCAA
The DNA here is from genome assembly GCA_949630135.1 of Balakata baccata. Lineage (NCBI taxonomy): Eukaryota > Viridiplantae > Streptophyta > Magnoliopsida > Malpighiales > Euphorbiaceae > Balakata > Balakata baccata. Next base: position 15,295 of record CATIWF010044651.1, read on the forward strand.
GAGGAAGAAGGAAGAAATTGAATCAACTGGTAAAGGACGCTGCAAATTTTTCCAAGCTCGTAAACTTGAGCAACTTTCTCATTTCTAGCAAAGTTCACTTCTTATTTTAATTATTTCTTATTATTTTTAATTATATGTAGAAGGCCAATATGATAATTTGATCCCTGTACTTTTTTAACTTTTCTCAATTGAGCCCTTGTACTTTTATTTAGTAATAGGCTAAATTACATAAAAAAAATCTTGAATTTTGCACAATTATATCCAATTCTTTAAAAATTTGAGTTTAATTATATGAATTTCTATTTTCGTAACAAATCTAGCATCTGTATTATTGAACTACACTGGCTGATTCTGATATTGATTGTCTAATCATTTTGATATGTTATTGGATTGAGTTTGATTAGACAATTCATGCCAGCGCGAGCTAGATTCGGAATGTCATTCAATAATACCGAAACCAAATTTATTATGAAAATAGAATTTGATATAATTGTGATAAAATGTAAAATTTTGGATTTTTTTTGATGTAATTAAGCCTTAGTAATATTGAGTTATTTTACTATGATTTCACGATCTATTGAATTTTTTTTTGAGAGTTTCTGAAATTTTTCCAAGCTCTGAAAGTTTCCAGCATGGTACAATGGTGGTTGGTTGCAGAATCTCCAAAGCGAAGGATCAGATGATTTTTTGGGGTTCGGTTTTTATTTTTTATAATTATTTTTTACAATTCATATGTTGGACAAAAAAATAATTTTATTATATAACAGATCAATATCTTCATAAAAGTTTTTAAAAAAAAAATCAATATCTTCATAAAATGATGAAATAAATACTAAAATAATACTATAGGGGCTCAATGTTATAAAATAAGGGTGCATGAATTCAATTTTTGTTTTGAAGAAATTTCATGGTTTATCTAAATTTATTTTCTTTTTCATATTTATTTTTAGTTTTTCGTTTTTTTATTTATACTTAAAAGTATTTCGTTTTTACCGATTTTATTTTATCTCACATTTCATTAAATGTATTTTATCGTTTTTATTAAAATATTATGTTATATTTTCTTAGGCTATTTTTTCAAATTTTAATTTCTCGCCTTTCCATTTTTTTTTTAATATTTTCATTGTGTTTGATATATTTTTTCTTCATCTCTTCTTTTTTTGTTCTTGGGACATTTGCATTAGTTTTCTTTTGCTTTTGATTTTCATTGCATTTCTCTTTACATTCATTTTTTGAGTTGTCATTTTAGTTTCAGTGGTTGATACTACGTCCAAGAGTTGTCATTCTATAGGTATACCAGACTTTATAATTTTTGTTCATATAAGTAGTTTAACTTGAAAGTATTTGCAAGATATACTCAAGATATACCAGACAATATCTTTTGTTCACATAACTAGTTTAAGCCAAATGTATTTTCAAAGTATATCCAAGGTATATCGAACTTTATAATTTTTATTCATATAAGTAGTTTAGCCCGAAGATATCTCCAATATATACTCAAAGCATACCTAAAGTATATCGGACATTATCCTTTGTTCACATAACTAGTTTAGGTAGAATGTATTCCTAAGATATACCTAAGATATACCAGACTTCATAACCTTTATTTACGTAAGTAGTTTAGCCCAAAGATATTTCCAATATATACCCAAAATATGCTTAAGGTATATCGAACATTATCCTTTGTTCACATAACTAGTTTAGGTCAAAGGTATTCTTAAGATATACTTAAAGTATACTGGACATTATCCTTTATTCACATAAATAGTTTAAGCCAAAGGTATTCCTAAAATATATCTAAGATATGCCTAAAGTATAGTAGACATTATCCTTTGTTTACATAACTAGTTTAGGCCGAAGGCAATCCCAAGATATACTCATACTAGACTTTATAACCTTTGTTCACATAACTAGTTTAGGCCGAATGTCTCCCTAAGATATATCCAATGTATGTCCAAGGTATATTAGACTTTATAACCTTTATTCACATAATTAGTTTAGCCTGAATATATCCCTAAGATATACCTAAAGTATGCCCAAGATATACCGGATATTATCCTTTGTTCTCTTAAGTAATTCAATTACATGGTATTTCTAAGTTATTCTTAAAGTATGTCTAAGATATATCGAAAGTATGACCAAGATATACCCAATTAAAATCACACATCAACCTATTTTACCTAGGTAATTGTCAACCCTAATGTATCCCAAAGCTTTGCCAATGTGTACCACATGTATACTGGTGATTTAGTAATGTATATTTAATTATTTGTTGCCGTAGGTATGACAAATAGTTATTTAATATTATCTGATACTTATTACATGCATAATAAATCAAACATATATGTTTTTGTAAATTGCAAAAGATTTTTGAATATGAAGACGATGATTGCAGACTATGATTTGAAGATTAGTGTAATAGCTCGGCCCACACCACGAGAAATTGTCCGCTTTGCAGGCCCACAGCCCACTCACGGTTTTGCCCAATTGGAGGTTTCGCTCCAAAAGGCGCCTCGCGGGGTAAGGTTGGAACTGCACTTATAAGGATTAGGACGGCTGGACTCCTTTCTGATGTTGGATTGAGTGCCACACTCCATCTTGGCTATTGGGCATTGGGTGTTACGTATCGCCCTCCCCAATCCCTCACCTCAGGCAGGCCTCCCTATTCAGAGATCATTGGGTACTCGACTCCACTTTAGCACGGCTTTTCATCCTTAGACAGATGGATATGGTGAAAAATTGATGAAAATAATTTTTGGGAATTTTTGTGGAATTTTTAGAAATTTCCCATAATTATGGCCAAATTTTTGAAAATTTATTTTGAAGGATTTGTGCCATAAAATGATGAAAATGGAGTGTTGGAAGTGGAAGATAATTTTTGGAATGAATGAAATATTTTTGGTGAATTTTTAGATTTTTGGCCTAATTATTGCAAAATTTATTGGAAATTATGGAATATTATTTTGATGAAATTGATGATGGAAAATACAAGAAAATGGGCTAAAGAGATCATAGGAATTTATTTGGAATTTTTAAAGCATTTATTGAATTAATAGGAATTTTTGAGTAGGAAAAATAAATAAATTTTTGGAGAAAAAGGAAAAATGAAAGTAAAAGGAGAAAAATAGTTTGAAAGATGAAAAATAAGGAAAAATGAAATGTTTACAAAGATTAAAAAAAAAATGTTGGAAAAATTTTTGGTCACACCGGAAAGCGTGTTAAGTGATCGAAATTTCGAATTATGCGTCAAACAAGTATAACAAGAAAATATAATATCGATATGAGAGAGCGGGAAGTAGTTGAGAGTTTTATTTTCAATAGAAAATATATTAAAAATGACTTTGTAGTTAATTAGAAATTATTGTTGTTCAGACGCAATTACGAGACCGGCGCCAAAGGAAGACCGGGGAAAAGAGCCGGCAGATATCGGCACGTGAAAGTTGAGGTCTGTACAGTAATTTATAATTTTAGCCATTAAATGTTTAATATATGATTTTAATGAAGTTTTGATTTAAATGAGTTTATACGTATTTGACAAGAATTTGATATTTTAGCTCATATATTAGCATAGACGACAGTCTAGGGAGTTATTGACATGTCAATAGGGTTATTAGCCCGGTGGGTTTCCTGTGGCCATGTATTATACTTTACGGCCCGGTGGATTTTTTGTGGTCGTATGATACATGTATTCGGTCCGGTGGGTTTCCTAGGACCGTGTGATAAAATTTATTCACATTTGGTATCAGAGCCGGGGACGGCTCTGGACTGTGTGGGGGAGAGGGAGGCCTGCCTGAGGTGAGGGATTGGGGACGGCGATACGTAACGCCCAATAGCCAAGATGGAGTGTGGCACTCAATCCCACATCGGAAAGGAGTCCAGCCGTCCTGATCCTTATAGGGGTGGTTCGGTCTCACCCCACCAGACGCGTTTTAAACCCGTGAGTGGGCCGAAGGCCTGCAAAGCGGACAATATCTGATGGTGTTGGGCCGGGCCGCCACAACTTAATTACCGCACTGTCACCACTTAGATACCACAAAATGTGTAGCTAAATTTGACACGATTAATTAGCGGAAAATTTAGAGACCATATAGAGATTACATTGTGATAGCTAATATCTATTACATTATTTTGTGATAGTTATTTACAATAGTTACCACTCTAAGTGTGGTTGCTAATAGCTACCACAAAATAATGTGGTAGTTATTAGCAACTACAATTATGGTGGTTAAATAGCTACTACAATTATTGTGGTAGCAATTAGTGACCACAATTGTGGTCGCTAAATAGGTACTCCAATTATTGTAGTAGCTTATTAGCTACTATATTTATTGTGATAGCTAATTTATGTAGTGGCAAATCAAGGACTGCATCTGCTGTGGTAGCAAATCAGCAAACACAGTTGTGGTCGCTAATTTGCTACCACAAGTCTGTAATAGCTTATCAGCTACCACAATAATTGTGGTAGCTATTTAGCGACCACAATTGTTGTAACTAATCTGCTACCATATTCATTATAGTAGTTGATTAGCTACCATACTGATTATGGTAGCTAATTAGATATCACATGTACAGTAGCTAATATTAATATATAATTTTAATATTAATATTTATAAACAATTATTATTAAATAATTATATATATCTATTATTTAATAGAAATAAAAAAATATTTATAATAATATAAATTAATTAAAATTTATAAAAATAATATATACTTATATTGATTAAATGAGTTAATTAATATGCCAAATGATATATATATATATATATATTAAATATAAATTACACTAACATATAAGTATATATTTATATTGATTAAATGATTTAATTAATATATAGATATTATAGTTAATTCAAAATATTATAATAATAAAAGTTATTATTTATAATATATATGTTTCATTATATATATATATATATATATATATAACGTCATGGAAAATGAATGAATTAATAATTATATCATTAAATGATCATCCAACATGTGTGAAGTACATTATATAATAAAATTATATTAATTAATTAAAGTATAATTTGGTAATAAATTTTAACACCATAAAATTAATAAAAATAACAATTAAATCATTTAAAAAAAAAGAAGAAGATCAATAATATTAAATAAAATATAAGCATAAGAAATTCTCAAATAACAGAATTCAAATTTGAAAAGTTAAAAAAAATGTGCCCAGAAGGTATGTCTTAGTACACATTCGGTATATTTTTTATATATGTTAGTTCTAATAAATAACAAAAAAAAGTAGAATTGATCATTAAAGTAGAGGAATAACAATAGAATTGAATAAAAATTCAAAATATCACAAATATTTAAATAAACAGTTTGGTATGCATTTCGAAAATACCTTGAGTATACTTCTAAGATACTTTGAATGTACTTTAGCAATTCTTGAGGTAGGTGTACCTTAACAATTCTTGAGGAATATGTGAGTCATACCTTAGAGATATTTCTGGTATATCTTGGGAATTCTCAAGAAATTTTATAAGAGGAATTCCCCGAGAATATCTATATTATATCTTGAAATACTTTGGTATACATTTGGGCATTCAATACTAATATATCGGGAGTACCTTTGAGATACTTTGAATATACCTTGGGAACAAGTTGAAAAATATATGGAATAATTTTTTTTGGAATATTTTGGAATCATTTGGGTATACTTGAGAATTCCTTACGAATACATCTAGAATATATTAGGTATATTTTAGAAATATTTTGGATATACGTTGTGAATTCTCAAGCAATTCCCTTAGAGAAATTCTCTTTGAACATCTTAGGTTTACCTCGGGGATACTTTGTATATACCTTTGAGAATTCCATGAAAATACTTCTGGAATATATTGGGTATACATAGAGGATACTTTAGATATATTTTAAGAATTCTAAAGGAATTTTGTGGCAGAAATTGTCTTCGAATATCCTGGATAAACCTTTGAGATACTTTGATTATATTTTATGAATTCTTTGAGAATTATTTTGAATAAATTCTCTGGAAATACCTTGGCTATATGTTGGGGAAACCTTGGTATACTTTTGGGAATTCATTGAGAATTATACAAGATATTATATAATAACTAATTAATAGGTAAATTAATTATATAATAACTAACTAATTAAAATTAACCATAACATATAAATAATGTAATGTATGAAATATAAAATTAATTAATTAAATTTGATAATTGATTAATAATGAAAAAGAATATATTTTTATTAACAAATATTTAATAATGTAAATTAATTGAGAAAATTTAATAAGTAAATTAATTATATAATGACTAAAATTAATAAATTAATTATATAATAACTAACTAATTAAAATTAACTAACTAAGTGTATTAGTTCTATAATAAATATTATATAATATCTAATTAATAAGTAAATTAATTGAGAAAATTTAATAAATAAATAAATTATATAGAAAATTAAATGAGAAAATTTAATAAGTAAATTAAAAGTAAGTATAACACATAAAATGGAATATATAAAATATAAAATATAAAATTATTTAATTAATTAAAATTTAAAATTAAATATATTATTAGTAACAAATATTTAATAATAATATATTTTTAGAAAAATGAATAATATTAAAAAAATTTAAAAATTAGTTAAAAATATTAAAGTAATTAAAAGATTATTGGAAAAAAAATAATAGTAAAAAAATATTTAAAAATAGCAATCATAAACAGTGTGGTCGCTGTTCAAAATTATATGAAACGACGCCATTTCATATAATTTTGGTGCCGGTTAAAATTTCAGAAACTACTCAGTGACCACATAAGTGTAGTTGCTGATTAGGTTTTCATATAATTTTGGTGCCGGTTAATATTTTAAAAACTACTCAGTGACCACAAAAAAATACATTATGAGGAGTTTGAATCTGTAGGCCATTGGAGCTTGCAGCGCTGTTGTAGTGTCTGTTGTAGGTTTTCTTCTTCTAATTCTAATATGGGTATTTTATAGATAGATATTGAAGAGGGAAAAAATAAATAGAAGGAAAGAGGTTGCTGGGCTTTTTATTTCTCTGCAACATGTGAATTTTTTGTTTATTCATGCCACTGATGTAAATTTTGTACCTTTTGTTGTCATAATAGCTATAGTTTTGTCTGCAATATGTTTCATTGTTTGATTTTTATTTTATTTGGTGGACCCGGATTGTTTGCGCTGATTTTTTGACAAATTTGGTTGCCAAATTGTTGGGTTTGTACGTAAATTTCAAATTAGCAAATAAATTAAAAAAAAAAAAGAGAGAATAATTCCATAAGACATGTTAATCAATCATTACCATGAAATTAACTTGTGATGATTAGCATAAACCAAGTTGATAATCAACCTTAATGTAGACCCTTGAGTTAGATAATAAAGTTTAGGTAAGGCATTCATACTTACAAATAGTTTTTAAATAAAAATTTTTAGTGGTAATATATCACTACTAAAAAAATAAAAATAAAAAGAAAAAATTAAGAGAAATATAAATTAATTTTTGAAAATTAACTTACTACTAGACCTCTGTTATTGAAAAAGAAAACACACTAAAATGAAAACAAATATTAAGGAGGCAAAAACAACTATTTTTATGTTAGTTTGACTATATCAACAGGATCTATATACTTTGACTTGAAATATTAAAGAAGGGAAAAATTGCTATTCTATTTTTTAAAAAAAGAAAAATGGTTTTTATATAAAATAAATTAAAAAAATAAAAGAGTTCGTGAAATACTTGTATGTGGTCAAGACGCCGTGAGAAACTTTGAATAAAGTAGGAATGTCAAGTCTTATCCACGATGACAATTGGAATATATGGCTTACATGAATAGTATTGGATAAATTTGACAATTGGTATATATGGCTTACATGAATGATTTAAAATTTCTTTTATGTATTGCAGGAGTGCTCCTGCAACTAATTCATTTATTACTTCTTTTTGTAAGGTAAGTTTTGTTACTACTTTATATATTATTTAAAGTTAATATTGGACATATTGAAGTGTTATGGATTTGTTGTTAAAATTGGCAAACCATAGGAGTAATAAGGATGACATGGAAGTATTTATTTGTACGTTGTATAATTGAGTATTGTTAGAATATATTTAGGGTATGACTTGCATGTGTTTTATTTGTTGATATGTAATTAATTTATTTTAAGAACTCATAGGTGAATGAATAAAAAAAGTAGAAATTGTCTGTATATAGGGGAAATTCTGCTAAAATTTCAGGAGATGTATACAATTTTAAATGTAATAAATATATTTATTAAATTCAAATATGAATTATTAATAAAGAACAATTACTGTGAGAAATAATTTAATTAAATATTTCATGATCCAAATTTAGTTATATTGAGAAAAAAAATATTTGTAAATAAATGTAGATTTTTTTGTACATTTTAGACTTCGAAATTCATTTGGTGTCTATCTCAATAAATTTTGAAAGTTCACTGAATTGTCCAGCATGAACAGTTTGGAAATATATCTATATAAATGTCTATAACTTATTACACGTTATATCCATATATATGCAATAATTTCGGCAGTATATCCCTTTTATTCTTCAAATGCACACCAGAAACAATCTTATATATATCGTGCACTTGAAGAACTTAAGGGAAATGCTGCTGAAATTTCTACATATGTATGGATATAACATGTACAGTCATAACATATAGATACCACGTTCCTGAATGGGATAAGTTCTTACTTTATTAGTTAATACAAGAGTAATAAGGATGCATTAAATATTAATAAAATATTCAATTTCAAGCAATTCGTACAATTAATGATCAATTGGCATCCTGTAGTGATAAATCATGAGTAATGATAGAAATTGGATGTACCAAAGGTTGGAAGACAATGCCTTTCTTAATCCATATTTTTCAAGTGAGGTTGAGAAATTTATTGAATTTGCAATTGCTCATCCAGAGTGGATGGACAAGGAAAAAATAAAGTGTCCTTGTACGAGATCTAAGTGTCAGAACCATCAGTTTCTAAATGTTGAGATGGTGCATTATTATATGTTGAGAAATGGATTCAAATCTGATTATTATGTTTGGAACAGATATGGGGAGACAAATATATATGTAGTTCAACAACATGATATGGATTCGGACGATCCTTCTATTCCAGTGAATGATTACCATATAATGGTTTTAGATACTGCTAGTCAAACCTTATATAATGATAATGAATATGAGGAGAATCCTAATCCAGCTATGAAGCAATTTTATGATATGCTTGATGCTACCAATTGTCCACTTTGGCCAGGGTGTGAAAATCAATCTCAATTATCACATATTGCTAGAATGTTGAATATCAAAGCTGAGCATCCATTCAATGCAATTGCTCAACTGATGAAAGACTCAATGCCAAAAGACAATTGTGTTACTGAAAGCTTTTATAAAAGGAAGCATATAGTATGGGGGTTTAGGTTTACTAGTTGAGAAGATACATTATTGTTCTAATGGATGCATGGTTCATTGGAGGGAAGATATGAACATGACCATATGCAAATTCTGTAAACATCCACGTTTCAAGGAAAGTTCCATAAATGATGGAAGCTATATGAAAATGGATAGACCTTTGAAGAAAATGTATTACTTCCCATTGAAGGATCGACAACTAAGATTATACGCATCAAAAGCCACTGCTAATAATTTGAGGTGGCATGTAGAATATGCAGTTAAAGATGGTGTAACGAAGCATCCTTCCTATTCCATTGCTTAGAAACATTTCAATAATGTTCACCCTTATTTTGCTGTGGAAATAAGAAATGTGCATCTAGGTTTATACACAGACGGTTTTTAACCTTTTGGTTAGTCTGGACAATAGTACTCATGCTGGCCAGTCATTATAACTGTGTATAATCTACCTCTATAGTTGTGTATGAAGGACATATCTATGTTCCTAATAGAGCTTATAGATGGACCTCAGAATCCAAAAGATAAATTAGATATTTACTTGCAGCCTCTTATACATGAATTGAAACTATTATGGGAATAAGGAATTCAAGCACATGATATTTTGAGGGATCAAAATTTTTAGATGCGAGCAACATTGATGTGGACTATTAGTGACTTTCCTGCTTATGTAATATTATCTGGTTATTCAATAGCAAGACATTTTACTTATCCTTATTGTACGGAGGACTCAGATTCCTTCAGACTAAGAAGGAGTGGTAAGCAATCCTAGTTTGGCAATCATAGAAATTCTTGGAAATTGATCATCCTTTTAGACGTAACAAGAATGCATTTTTGAAAAACAGAATTGTAACAGACGTTGCACCTCCAGTTAGATCTGGTTCAGAGATATTAAATATAATTGATCATCTTGGTTTGAAAAAGGTAACAGAAATCAATGCTGATAAAATTAATGTAGAAATCACTCAATCATGTGGTTGGAGAAAATGCATAAATATTATGGGATTTGCCTTATTGGAGATCTAATTTGATTCGACACAATCTTGATATTATGCACATTGAAAAGAATGTGTTTGATAATTTATTCAATACGGTGTAGAATACCCTAGGTAAAACAAAAGACATTTTGAAGTCCAGACAAGAGCTTAATTCATATTATCGTATGCCGGAACTTGATAAGTTGGATTCAATTGGTAAATACCCTAAGGCTTACTACAAATTGGAAAGACCTTCCACAACTGAAATTCCCCGATGGGTAGTGTCTAATAGGAACAGGTGTATGGATAAACAAAAGTTGAGGTTATAAGGTATGAAAAGTCATGACTGTCATGTCTTCAGGCAGAGGTTGATGCCTATTGCATTTCGTAAAATGTTATCTCCTAATGTGTGGAAGGTAATTACCTAGCTCAGCTTGTTTTTCAAAAGTTTAACTTCAATTATAATTAAGAATAAAGATATGGCTAGACTTGAATCAGATATTCCAATCATTTTTTGCAAACTGGAAAGAATATTCCTTCCAAATTTTTTGATTCCATGAAACATCTTCTAGTTCACTTGCCCCATGAGGCACAGATTACTGGCTGTTACAGTTTAGATGGATGTATCCATTTAAAAGGTTAATGAAGTCTAAAATGATGCAACACAAATGTATTTATGCATGTATGTTATTCAACTAAGATGTCTATATATAGGTACCTTCAGAAACTTAAGCTTAATCTCAGGAACAAGGCACATGTCAAAAGTTCCATATGTAATGCATATTTAGTTGAGGAAGCATCGATATTCTATTCATATTATTTCGAAGATCACGTGCAAACAAAAGCAAGAACTATCTCTAAAAATTATGAAGGTGGTAGCAATTATATTCCATCCGATGATCCTCTGAACCTATTTGTCTTCAAATACAGCGGTAGACCACTTAGTCATGCTAAAAGGAGGCATATGAATCCTCGAGAATATAAGGATGCACATTATTATGTTTTGCTTAACTGTAAAGAAGTTGAACCATTTATCTAGTTAGTATTTCCTTAACTAAAACATCTCTACAATCATTTATCTGTGCAATTTAATTATTTTTGTTTTAATATTAGAATACTCAATAAAATGATAGGATTTACACTGATATGCTGCAACACCTTAATCCGAACATTACTGATGTAGAAGTGGAAGCTAAACTTGAGGTAGATTTTCCTATATGATTCAAAACATACATATGTTAGCCTAACTCCAGGTCAATTCATTAAATATAATGTGCTCAAAAAGAGTGTCAATAACAATGTTATATTGCTTCAGGCACATAATCCTAATTCTAACATCAACAACGAGTTTCTTAAAGATCTTGCAAAAGGTCCGTTGGGAAATGTCACAACATATAATAGTTATATTATGAATGGATATAAGTTTCACACAGTTGAACATTGTTCAAGAACAAAATCAATGAACTATGGGGTTTGCATTAAAGTCAAAAACTATAGTCATAACGCGAATGATTGGTATGGTCAACTAAGAAAAGTTGTGTAGTTGGAGTATCCTAATTAGCCAATCAAGCATACATATCTCTTCAAATACTGATTGGTTTGATCTTACACTTGATGTGGGTATAAAGGTTCGCGAGCAATACAACATTGTTGAAGTCAACCATAAAAAACGATACAACAAGTACGAACCCTTTGTCCTTGCAACCCAAGCAGCTTAAGTGTATTATTGTTTGTATCCAAGCTTGCGAAGAGAGAAATGATTAGTGGGTTATATCAAAAATCAAACCGAAAGGAGTGGTTGAGATGCCAAAAAGCTCTTTAGATATTCGAAATGAGGATGAACCTCCTCTGTTTCAAGAGGAATCAATGAACATTTACACTGTTCAAATTACTGAAGAGGATCAACAAAGGAAATTGAATGATCTAGTTGGTGATTCCAAAGATATTGCAGATGATGATGATACTAATGAAATTGAGGCAAAAGATGAAGTAGAAGAAGAAGATGAACCTGAATTACAAACATAAAGCTCTTTTACTTAAGAAGAAATTGATTTCAATGACGTTGATGAAACTGATAATGAATAGAGGTAGTTCTAGCTATGTAGGGAAACATTTCACTTATTTTTCCTTTTTTTTTTGGTATGGATTTTGCTAAAATGTGTAATGATGTGAATAGCATGTGACCTAGTGACCTTGATAGAGGTGCCTCCACTAAAGGCAATAGATATAGGAAAGGACGAGGACCCACTACGAGGAGCACTCCATCAGCATCCACCATATCTATATCCACCTTTTCCTCACCTGGAGCCATTTCATCCTCAGTTGGAGCATCCGTACCATCAGGGATTCTAGCCATAATAGCTAGAGGTATCTCATCCTTAGCTGGAGCCTTCTTCTCCTCAGCTATCCCAACCATGGCAGCTGGAGTCACCTTATCCTCAGTTGGAGCCTCTTTCTTATCATCTATCCCTGCCACGATTCCTACATCCACATCCCTGAGGATAGGTTCGCTATCACATTCTCCAGAAGCAGGGGTCGACGCATATCCATTTTCTGGCTCTCCGAGGACACATACATATTCACTTTCTACTCCTAGATTAAATACGGCTGCCATTAGTAGTTCTAGTTACAACCGTAAGAGATTAGTGCTTATCATATGATAAAATTTTTTTACAGGAACGGATGCATATGCTCGTTGAATTTGTGTCCCATGATGAATCTAGGAACATAGTTCAGCTAAGTCAAGATGACGAGGACCAAATTTTTCTGCAAGCTACTCAGGAGTCGTCACATGGAAGTTACCTATATGGCACATGCAGTAATAGGGGCTCTGCATCTCACAGTTCCTCATCTGATGCCTCTACTTCTATACTTGAGATCGAGGTAGTTTGCCAGCGTATTAGATATCTTGAGGAGAAAAATACTGTGATAGAGGAGTTGAATTCTGCTCTTCAACATGACCTCCAGACTACTCGACAGGAGTGGGAGGAGAGAATGCACCATGTGCTGGAATGTGTTGAGCTACTTGCTTCTCAATCCCGCACATCCAGCAGGCATTAGCCGCCCCCCAAGCATCAGTAACCACCTCCACTTATATCTTGATGTGTATTTTGCTTTTCTTTTATTTTCATTTCAATACTGTTATAAATCACGTTACAAATCACATTTTGAATATTAAATTTTTAATCACTATTAACATTTATTATCTTTAGTTATAGTTTATTTTATATTTTTATAATAATTTAAAAAATTTATTATTCTTATAATATGAACATTTATATAATTTAATATATAAGCAATTATTAATATAAATGATAATATTAAATATTAAATAAATAAATAAATAAAACAAATTAAAATAAATTAAAATAAATTATAAATTATAAAAATTATATAATTTAAATTAGTAATGTATTACATTTTGCGACTACAAATGTTGTCGCTAAAAGTTAGAGTGTAGCAGTAATATGTGTTTTTAGCAACCACGTAAAGTTAATGACCATATTGTTGTAATCGCTAATGCACACCCAATTTGGTCTCTTTTAAGTGTAATTAGCGATCATGTGAGATCATTTAGCATCCATATTATTGTGGTAACTATTAGCGACCACAATTTATGATCACTAATAGCTTCCATTGCATAAATGTAGTCGCTAAAAAAATCTACTATCAATATTTTTGCTACCATAAAATGTGGTAGTTGTATGGTTGCAAAAGGCTTTAGCAACTACACAACTATCACAATTTGTGGTAGCTCTTTTTAATATTTTTTTTATAGTGCAAACTAATTTTTTATTTTCAAAAGTATAGAAATATTAATTGGACTCATTCCCATGGTGCGCCAGTATGAATCCACCCTGAATAGAACAATTATTTTCATCATTTTTATGCTTCGTCCCAATCCCCCTCACTCCAAAAGTTTTTGTGTCGAGAAATAATAAAATAAAAATATAACAATTATCTAAAACAAAAAATATTTTTATTTAAAAAATTATTTAATTATGTAATTAATTAAAATAAAAAAATAAATATATATGTTTATTATTAAAATTAAATAAAATTTTTTAATAAAATTGGAGATCAAACCAGAGTTAGAGATCCCCATTCCCGTATGGAGAGGAAACAAAGACCAAAAAAATTTTCTTGATTAAATTATAATAATTTTAATTAACACTTTAATTAAAATTATATATAAGAGAAATAGTTAAAATTAATCAATATTAATTTTAACTCAAAAATTATAAGTGATCATTTCTAATTTAATTCTCAATTAAATTAATCTCCACATCTAAATATGGACTAGACAAATAATTTATTTTGAGTATGATTTATAAGGTCAATAATTTTATCGGAATAGAAATATAATATTAACTTCTTAATATTATATTGGACACCATTTCCAAGTTTCTCGTATACTTGGATACATTAAGTATTCTTCCGGAATTTTTCTTATAATTACCAATAAAATCTCAAATATTAATTTGACATCTAAATCATAATATTAAGTCATCTCGTTATGATCTTAATATTGATTAGGGTCACATTATGTCAAACTCTATTGGTCAATATTCTAATGAGTGATAATTTGCGTTCTGATTAAAATAAGAATTATCATTATTAATCTAATTAATAATTCAATCTTACATTGAATAATTTATATTTCTCTTTGCCAGAAATTTATTTTATCAGAAGCAAAATATTAACTCCATTAGATATTGCCCTGATGCTATATGGTAACGAGTCATACTATTGGTAACCTCATATCTCACTACATAACTAACTATGATGACTACGAGCCAGATTACTAGGTTGATGCCACATCCAATTCTTGGTGGCTTGATAGTGGAGTGACTAAATATATTGTATTCACATTGTAGGGGTTCATAAACAAGAGAAAACCAAATATAGAAAAGTCAGTGCTCACAGTTGGCAATAATGATATAGTGGAAGTTCTTTTTGTTGGCAGTATATGTTTTAATCTAGACACTGGTTTTGAACTTTTTTTGAAAAATATTTTGTGCATACCGTCATTTAGGCGGAACTTGATATCAGCATCTGAATTAGACAAAATAGGCTATGCTTTTGTATTTAAAGATGTAGTTGTAAATATAACTTTTGATTCCAAAGTAGTTGGCCATTGCTTTTTGTCATATGGTCTGTATCAAGTATGTTTGAGTTCAAATGAGATTTATTCCATATCTTGTATTGTTGAACATGTTGCCAAAAGACCCCTAATAAAGGATAAGTCTTTCATGTTGTGGCATAAAAGTTTTGGCCACATTTCTAGGGAAATGGTAGAAAGGCTAATCAAGGATAATATCCTGCTTGCCCTTGAATTCGCTGACCTAGAAACATGTGTTAATTATGGTAGGGGTAAACTGACCAAGATTAAGAAAAAAAGATATATTCGGAGTTCAGATCTCTTAGAGATAATTCATACAGATATATATGGACCTTATTCACCCACAATATGCAATAACAAGTATTTCCTAACATTCATAGATGATTTTTCCCAATATGGATATATGTACTTAATTAAAGAAAAGTCTGAATCTCTTAATAAATTCAAGATTTTTAAGACTGGAGTTAAGAAACAATTGGGAAAAGTTATCAAGATTGTTAGATCTGATCGAGGTGGTGAGTATTATGGCAAATACAATATTGCAAGACAGGTAAAAGGTCATTTTGTCAAATACATGGAGGACTGTGGAATATTAGCTCAGTTTACTATGCCAGGTAGTCCTAAACATAATGGTATGCCCGAAAGGCTAAATCGCACCTTAAATGTAATGACAAGGAGCATAATATCAAGGTCAAATCTCCTAACTTTTTGTAGGGTGAGTGAGGCTATGAGAACGGCATTATATATCCTCAATAGAGTCCCCAGCAAGTCTGTGGCTAAAACGCCATTTGAATTGTGGATAAGATGGAAACCTAGCTTGAATTATTTTTGAGTTTCGGGTTGTCCTTCAGGGGTATGCCTTTACAATCCTGTTGAGGGTAAATTGCATTCTAGATCTACTCAATGCTATTTTATATGATATCATGATCATTCTAAAGGCTATAAATTCTATTGTAGAGAAGGGGGTTCTAGAATTATGGAATCACAGACAACTAAATTTTTAGAATTTGATATAGCTAATGAGGGTGATCACTCTGAGATCACAAGACAGGAAAAACAGACAGAGGTTATACATATTCTTGTACCCAAGCAACCTGCAATGTTGGATCCTACACTTGTGATTGATCCAATTCAAGAGAAGTCTATACAGTTAAATGAGGCTTCATCATCATAGGATGTAGTTGCACTGGTTCCTCTTAGGAGGTCAACTAGGGAAAGGAAACCTGATATTTCTTTTGATTATATGGTCTATATAGGCAAGAGCGATTATGACATTGGTCATATTACTGATCCTACATCTTTTGACGAAGCTGTTTGTAGTTTCCAATCTGATCTATAGTAGGATGTAATGAGAAATGAAATGCAATCTATGGATTGTAATGGGGTATGGGAGCTTATTGAATTACCTAAAGGTTATAGACCTATTAGTTGTAAATGGGCCTATAAGACCAAGAAGGACTCCAAAGGAAATATAGAGAGGTTTAAATGTAGATTAGTTGCTAAGGGATTTAATCAGAGAGGAGGAATTAATTATAATGAAACTTTTTCTCCTGTATCCTTGAAGGATACATTCAGAGTAATCATGGCATTAGTAGCTCATTTCGATCTGGACTACATTAGATGGATGTTAAACCACACTACTGAATGGAGAACTGAATGAAGAGGTCTATATGGAATAGCCTAAAGTTTTTCAGGAATATGGTAAGGACCATCTTTTATGTAGACTTAAAAAGTATATTTATGGTCTAAAACAAGCCTCATGACAATGGTACTTGATATTTGATGGTGTAATCACCTCTTTGGGATTTGTCGAGAGTAAAGTTAATAGATTCATATATCTCAAGATCAGTAGGAGCATGTATATCTTTCTGATACTATATGTTGATGATATACTACTTATAAGCAATAATTTAGGAACACTGCATGAGGTAAAGCAATTGTTGTCTAAATATTTTGATATGAAAGATCTTGGAGAAGCATCTTTTGTCATTGGAATTGAAATCCATAGGTATAGATCTCAAAACCTTTTAGGTCTCTCTTAGAAAGCATACATTGAGTGAATATTGAAAAGATTTAATATGTAAGATTGGAAGTCTTAGGATATGCCAATTGCTAAAGGTGATAAATTGAGCATGACATAGTCTCCCAAGAATGAAGTTGAGAGATAATCAATGAAAGCAGTGTCATATGCTAGTGTAGTAGGAAGCTTGATGTATGTTCAAGTCTGCATTAGACCAATCATTGCATTTGCAGTTGATATTCTAGTTATATATCAATCTAATCCTGGAATGGACCATTGGAGTGTGGCTAAAAGAGTTTTGAGATACCTTAAAGTGACTAAGGATTACATCTTGACATGCAGAAAGGTTAAAAATCTTGAGTTAGTTGGTTATACTGACTCAGATTTTGCTAGCTATTTTCTGATGATAGAAAATCCAAGTCAGGCTACATTTTTATATTAGCTGGTGGGGCTATATCTTGGAAAAGTGTTAAATAGTTCTTAATCTTGTCTTCCATGATGCAAGCTGAGTTCGTAGCATGTTATGGTGTAGCTATGCAAGTTGTTTGGCTACAAAATCTCATTGCAGAAATGTCAATTGTTGATTCCATTGACAGACACATAAAGTTGTATTGTGATAATTTACCAGCTATGTTGTTTGCGAAAAACAACAAGAATATCACTAGGTCTAAGCATATGGAAGTCAAATATTTGACATTAAAAGAGCTAGTAAAGAAGGGTGACATTGAAATAAAATATATCGGTACAAATGATATGATAGCTGATCCCTTTACCAAGAGTATTCGACCCAATGTTTTTCAGAGACATGTCATTAATATGGGTCTAAAGTCGACTTTTGATACCTTAGATTAGTGGGAGGCTTTCTTGTTGCTCTATATATTTTGGTTTGTACTTTATACATTGGTATAATGTACTTTGTTAAATTGATGATCATCAATGCAGTTATATATAAATTTTCGTTGGAAAATATTTTATGGTATATTTTCATTGGAAAATATTTGATATTGTACTTTCATGGGAAAATATTAAAGGTTATATTTTTATTGGAAAATATAATGTGATGTATATCAGATCTGATAAATTAAAGTCTTAAGATTAGTGTAGTCTTAAACAAAGGCTTGAGGCATTAAAGTTTATAGTCTTAGTTGTATATCTTAGGACACATAAAGAACTGTATGATATAAAGTTTTTAAGACATACACAGACTTCATTAAAAGTTATAAATGATTTCTTATGCGTACTTATGTTGTATTCAGATAAAAAATTACTAACTGACAAGAAAATCAACACATAAAGTTTGATCATAAAGTGAGTGTTGACTAATCTTGCCATATTATCACACTGTGCTCATGATTGATAGAGTTATTGGTAAATGTGACCATAAAAGGTGTCATATTCTTGAATAATATGATTTCAGCCATGATTCTTTGCTAATGATTTTATTGAATCAAGCGGGAATGAGAAGTTTTTTGTAATAGATTTTCAATTAATTAGTCCAAGTGGAAGAATGTTAGATATATTTTATATCTAATTATAGCTGTGGGCTCATTAATTGAGAAATAAAGATATATTATAAAATAGAGAGCCTTGAAAATTTGATCAATTTTTTTATTTAGGCAAGATTTCATTAATTAATTTAGTATAGATAATTAATATGGGCTAGATAATAATATGAGTGTAATGGACAGCCCATGATTATTATATTAAGTGGGCTAAGTCTCTCTTATTTTTTACTCTCACCCTTTATATAAAGTTGGATAGAGATAAAGGAAAAAGAAAATGTGTAAGAATTCCATCATTTTGAGTCAGGAAATGAGAGAAGTTCTTAGTACAAACTCATTCAGATCGTTCCTACTACGATAGATTCTGTAAAATCAGGTTCTTTTTTACGTCCTCTATCTCGATTAAACTTGTTTTGTACTCTAAATTTCATGTATTAGTTCAAAGGATTGATTTTGGCTAAATTGATTTTCTATCATATACCTCTTTAGAGAGTGATGATAAAAGCCAAGTCTTGAGAAGCTGGTCTTTGGTGAACCAGATTTGATATTCTGGATTAGGAATCATGTGAGTGTTATTAAAGGGATCGAGTGTTTCCTTTTAGTAGGGCTGGTGTGGTGCCATCTATAAAATCCATTAAGTTTTGATAATTTAGTAGTAGCAAAAATTGGGTTTTCCAAGCAAGAAAGTTTTAGGGGTTGAAATTAATAGCAAATGTATGATGAGCATGAGAGGGAGAAAATGAAATTGTTACAATGGTGTTGGTTGAAAGTGCCATGATTGATCAAGAAAATGAATAAAGAATTTCAGTTGTGTGGTTCTGATACCATATCAGAGTTTGCACTATTGGAGAATAACTTATGTATATATCGTATATACATTTGTATTGGTGGGTACAAATATTTATAGCTACAACATGTAAGTAGATATGTATAGCTAAGAAATCATAGCAAACATATCGTAACAAACAAACAAATTATGATTTTGTTTTGTCCTCCAATAACTATAACCCCGAGGTTTGGCTAAATACATTAATTGATCCTTCAACTTTTGGAAATATATTATAAGGTCACTCATGTTTGGTTTAGTACATTATATAGTCATTCCGTTAATTTTTCCCATTGTTGATGAGGAACATTATCCATGGAAAACCACAAACCATTGACAGGTTTGGATTTGTTTTCCTGAGGAGGAGGAGGAGGAGGAACTGTAGGACTTGTTTTTGTATGATCCTCTGCTTCATCTTTAGAGAGCTCCGTGAAATAAGCTTTTGTGAGATCTGCTGCCATCAAACTACAGCTCCCTCTATAAAAATGGCAGGACCACCTGATCAGACTAATCCAGTCTCTTCTGGATTTTCGATGGCAGCAGATCCCACAGAATGTCATCAAAGACGATATCTTTGGCAAATGAAACTTATCATCTTCGAGAAAAAAAGGGACATTTTGCAAAACAATGTCCAAATTGGCCCAAACAAGCAATCCAGCTCATTCAATAGATTCATAATGTTTATGACATGGATCTTGAAGAAGCAGATATTGAGGTGGAATTCAAATTTCTTGATACCATTCTTCACAGCTAAGATTTCTTTGAAAGTTGAATGGTAGCGACACTCAGAATCCTTGAATCTGTACATCATCTGAGGTGGAATTATCAAGGTGGTTTTGGGTATTTGATTCTTCTTCTGAAGGATCTTAAACCAAATACTAAAAAGGATCTCGAGAATCTTGAGAGAAATGACTAGGAGGATGTGATTCAGGTTCTTTGCCAGGTCTTGCCAAATTTATCTTTCTTTTTTTTGTTTTAAAAAATACCAAAAAAATATTAAAAATTTTTTGATATCATCAACTTGATATTAAAATGTCAAATTTATCATTTTTTTAATATTGTATTTTTAAATTAACAAAATGCCAAATTTATGAAAAAATGATATTTTTAGTTGGCTAATATTATATTCTAGTTGACTAACAGAATATTCTATTCAAAAGTAACAAAGAGTTTTTTAGTTATTGGAACCAAATTTGAAAAACTTCATAATATATTTTCAAAAATAAAGAGACTAATTAGTATATTCAATCAAATCCCAAAGATATATTAATAATTTACCCTTAAATATATGTAGTTTGTATGAGCGAAATTGCAATTGCGCTTTCTCTGTTACGGCTGCAAATTCTTATTTCCCTAGTTAGACATTAAAAATAATATTTCCTCCAATTTGAATGTACAATAGTTTTTAAATTGACCATAAATAATTTTTTATTCTTTTATATTTATTAATTTCCTCATTTATTAATTATTTTCTTCATTAGGTTTTGTTTACATATTCTTTTTTTTTTTTAGTACTAAAGGTAGGATAGACCCACAAAAATACAAAAAACTATTTGCTATAAGTCATTCTTTGTCACATCTGCGATATAGATCCTAACCGTATACGCGTATTACTGTCGTTTGTACCGCAGTACGGAGGCATACCGACTAGAGTCTAAATATGGACATATAAGCATGAAAAATCTAATTTAATATGATAATATGATGCTTAATATGAATATTGAGTTAATTTGATGAAATGTTACAATTTCGTGTCATACATGTAAATCAAGGCAACGGACTAAGCCGGGAATATAGGGTTTTCGTCCAGTGGTAAGAATTTGAGTGAACCATACCATAATGGGGATAATAATATTTTAAGGTCATAGGTGAAGTTATATGGAGATATTTGGAGGTTAAGGGCTCCGATTTACATAAATAATATTTCCGGTGTAGATTTACAGTCCGATATTCTGATTGAGAGTTAAAGATATGTGTTTACTATCGCAATGATGCCAAGGTGATCACAATTGAATTCTAAGATTTTTAAAACTGATAATTTAGAAATCGGACTTTAGATGAATTTTTACGGGCATGATTTAGAAAAATGACTAAATCGCAAAAATGAAATTTTCATACTGGTGGTCGTTTTGCAAAATTGGAAAGACCATTCCGAAGAAAAATTTTTTATGAGAATATTGGTATATTCAATTTGAGGAGATAAGGTCATTTGAGATTTGAAATTTAAGAAAATAAATTTCTTCAAGTACTAAATTGAAAAGTTTGGAAAGTTGGCGGAAAAAGTCAAAAGTCAAAATTTATTTTGGATTAATTTGGATAAAATCCAAAATATCTTTTTGGTTAATTTTAATTGACTAATAGGAGCAAGAATTAAGCTCAATTAAGATGAATTAAGCTCTAATCAACTATATAAAGTCAAAAAAATGCCAAAAAAAATCAATAATTCATCAAAAAAAAGTAAAAATCCCATCATCTTCTTCTCCTTCTTCCTTTGCATGACCAACATACCATTTTCTTTAATTTCTTTCAATTTTTTCTCACAAATTACCATAATCTAAACCTAAGGAGGTATAAAGAATTAAGTAGTAGTGAAAAAATTATTTTTGGAGGAAAATCAAATATTGGTCAAAAATTCCAAGAAAATTTGAGGTGAGATTTTCTTCACTTTTCTTTCAAATTATTATTGATTTAAGTTGGTTTGTATGATTGTTGTGAATAAATTTTAGTTTGGTGGTGTGTTTGATGTTGAATTTGTGAAAAGGAGGAATTGATGTTTTGTAGAAAAATTATGGAAAAATTAAATAAAAATGGACAATGAGTAGAATGAGACTTGAGGAAGATGGATATGGTGAAAAATTGATGAAAATAATTTTTAGGAATTTTTAGAAATTTTCCATAATTATGGCCAAATTTTTGAAAATTCATTTTGAAGGATTTGTGCCATAAAATGATGAAAATGGAGTGTTTCGAAGTGGAAGATAATTTTTGGAATGAATGAAATATTTTTGGTAAATTTTTGGATTTTTAGCCTAATTATTGAAAAATTTATTGAATATTATTTTGGTAAAATTGGTGATGGAAAATACAAGAAAATGGGCTAAAGAGATCATATGAATTTATTTGGAATTTTTAAAGTATTTATTGAATTAATAGGAATTTTTGAGTAGAAAAATAGATTTTTGGAGAAAAAGGAAAAATGAAAGTAAAAGGAGAAAAATAATTTGGAGGATGAAAAATAAGGAAAATGAAATGTTTACGAAGATTAAAAAAAATATATATTGGAAAATTTTTTGTCACGCTGGAAAGCGTATTGGGTGACTGAAATTTCGAATTATGCATCAAACAAGTCTAACAAGAAAATATAATATCGATATGAGATTTTGATAAATGAGAGAGCGAGAAGTAGTTGAGATTTTTATTTTCAATAGAAAATATGTTAAAAATGACTCTGTAGTTAATCAGAAATTATTGTTCTTCAGACCCAATTACGAGACCGGCGCCAAAGGCAGACCGGGAAAAAGAGTCAGCAGACATCGGCACGTGAAAGTTGAGGTCTGCACAGTAATTTATAATTTTAGCCATTAAATATTAAAAATATGATTTTAATGAAGTTTTGATTTAAATGAGTTTATATGATAAAATAGTTTGAAATATTATGGAAATACATATTTGACAAGAATTTGATATTTTAGCCCATATATTAGTATAGACAATAGTTTAGGGAGTTATTGACATGTCAATAGGGTTATTAGCTCGGTAAATTTCCTGTGGCCATGTATTATACTTTACGGTCTGGTGGGTTTCCTGTGGTTGTATGATACATATATTCGGTCTAGTGGGTTTTCTAGGACCGGTGATAAAATTTATTTACATTATTTCTCTAATCCGGTGGGTTTCCTAGATTATGAAATGATATGTACCCCTCGTTTTCCTGTGATTAGTCTATGATGATTTAGTATATGGGCATGACAAGAGATTTTTATGTGTTTATGATATTGGTGAAATATTTTATATTTGATATTTTCTATAAATGACTGCTATTATAAATTACTGTACCACTGAGTTGTATAACTCAGCGCGGGAGTTTGTTTTTCTCTCGCGCAAGTTTAAAGTGAAGATAAAACGACAAGTATCGTAGATATAAAGTCACTGATAGTGGACCCCACAATATGGAGCCAAGCAGTAGTGGTTGCCATTCAGAGCGAGTTGGCCTTTTCTTTTGTATTTTATTATTATGGCAGTAGTGTTGTAAAAAAAAAAATTTAAAAACTCATATATATAAGGGGATATAGACAGAGAGCGAGTTTAAAATTATATTGCATATATTCTTGTTTTATATTTTATTCTACTTAAAAGAAAAATGTTATAGTAATTAATATTATTTACAAATATTTTGGTATTTGGTTTTGTAAACCGTAACATTACTTATCAGTCTGGTATACGATGATGTATACGGAAGGATAATGAGTGTTACAAATACATCTACAAGTAAATGAGCATTGGAGTGGAGAAAAAACATAGATACAGTAGAATAAAGAACAAGTTATTCCAATATATATTCTATGAACAACTATTGCCTCGTCTTCATTAAGAATTTGAAATTGGCCTTAATTATGTTCAATTAGGATTAACATACGATGTTTCTATTAAATCAATTGCATAAAATGTAGTTAAGTACAAGAATCCCAATTTCTTGCACCAAAATAATCCTAACACACAAGATATTATTTGTTTATATGTACAGTCGAGAATGACATGTATAGCAGTGAAGAACGACATGGCTATCGACCCTTTATAATGTCGAAATATACCAGATAAATCCACCTCGTTTATTATTTATAAATAGTTGTATTGTATTTATAAATTTTGATGTATTCATCTCTACTTTAATATACCATTATATGGTCTGATAACTCAAATGCTTTACTGGACAATAAGACTCAACTATGTGTTATGTTACATGGTCGGAAAAGGTAATACTAAAATTACACTCGAACTTACATGGTTGGGAAAGAAAATACTATAATAATTCTTTCATAGTGATTTTTTGCAGTTACAAATACCTACTCCAATTATTATAAATAATTCTTTTTTCCATTTTAATTACACATGAAAAATATAAGCATGATTTTTGTTTATCTTCCCATTTTTTCCACATATGCCAATCTGTGCACGAATGCC
Organism: Balakata baccata; assembly: GCA_949630135.1. NCBI lineage: Eukaryota > Viridiplantae > Streptophyta > Magnoliopsida > Malpighiales > Euphorbiaceae > Balakata > Balakata baccata. Next base: position 40,352 of record CATIWF010044651.1, read on the forward strand.
TAGACTCCTAATTATTTGACATAAATCTGTAAATTGTTGGATTCAAGACTTCAAAAGGATTTGGAGATCCAAATCTCAATCTTATTAGCATCTACCTTGAATCTATTAGTGTTTGCACATCATTTCCATCCCATGCAACTTTCAGCCACTTCAACCTTCATCTATGCTATTCATTGTAATTAAAGAAATACCAAAGAAATAGGCTGATAATTCACATCCTTATTTCACAGCTTTTTCAATGAAGCTGAGATCTTTTTCTGGATTATGAAAGAATTTTAAGCACCCAAAATAAAAAGGGAATATTTATTATCTGTCTGCAAACAAAGTTGCATAAACCTAAGGGTTGAAGATGACTGATGCCATGGTAGACTCTAAAGTGCTATTTTGAAATCAACCTTTTTAAGTACATTATAATTCTTAGAATCTATATTGAAGCACTTGTAGTAGAGAGTAAAATTTGTTATTGTGTTTGTCATTTTCTATGTGGTAAAGATACTCAAAGATTTCTATTAATAAGCAAGTAAGAAGAAGATTTGTGATGAATAATCCACGGTAGTGGATGGAGATGAACCAAGGAGCCAAAATAAATTCTAAGTTGGATCAAACTGATCAGTGATGATTATGCAATCTATATTTTCTCTTTATAAGTACACAATAACCATCCTTAATCATAAATGACATTTAGTCTTACAATAAAAGAATGAATTAAATAGTTTCATGATTAAAGTGTTCACTACTTTTGTGGAAGATGAAGAGTTTCAGCTAAACGAAGTAAAGGGCATATGATAGTAGGGTAAAGTCTCACTACAGTCAGGCCCATAAAGTGTATATTAGGGAGCTAATTATTTTAGTTAAAAGAATAAATTTTATTTATTTAAATTATTACATTAAGCATTCCACCTATGGTAGAATTCTTACATTTATTCATTCAATAGGTTTCGATTATTGGGGTTTTTTTCTACACTTTCTTTCAATTACGTCAACAAGGCTAGTCAGTAAAAAGCATAGAATATTAAGAATGAACTGAGACACTTCGCTCAAATCTGTCATAACAACTTGAAGCTCTCTATTCAGTGATTCTGTTTTCTTCATTTTTTCTTCCTCATGCTTCTTCATCATACGATCATGATCTTGCTAGATAATTTAGAAATTTGTAAATTCGGATTGAAAATATCTTGATTTTGATTCCATATCTACAAGCATGATTAAAGGCATATTTATAGGCAGATTTAATGTAATTATTTGGTACTGGTATCCAGTATGGAGGAATGACAATCTAATTTTCCAAAATGTAATTATCTGGTATAAGTATCTAGTAAATAAGTTGAAGAGGCTTTCAGTTCGAGACAATAACTTGAAAATTTTACTTGTAATGACAGTCGATATCAAACTATATAACGGTCGAGAACCAGTTTAATGCGGTCAGTACTACCTTAACCACAGCAAGGGTAGGGTGATGGTTTATTATATTTTTCAAAAAGTCGCGTACTTGTTAAGTGGTAAAGAAGATGAAAAATCTTGTTAAGAAGTTGAAGAGTCAAATAAAGTAGTAAACAGAGGGTCATTTCCTTGGTGGTAGGGGTACCACCATTGTTTAGTCGGCATACAACCTTCCAATGGTTGGGATACAACCTCCCATCGTTTAGTTGAAATTGGCGGTAGGAGTATTATTTATTTAGTTACGATTTGCAGTAAGGGTACTTTTAAGTTGGGATACAACATCCTCATGGTTAAGATACAACCTCTGATCATTTAGTTTAGATACATCCTCCCAGTAATGTTGCGATTTCTATGTGTTTGTGAAATTAATAAATTGACAACAATGTGGTCAAGTATGACTTAATTATCTTTAATTAGAGTTGAAATAAAGAAGTTTTAAGAGTTCTATTTAATTAATCCATGGTTGGGCAATTGTGCCCATCCTTCATTAACTATTACTGTAATGTCCGACGATTTAGGCCCTGGTTGCACGTGGCCTTTATCGAGCATTCCGGTTTGATCGGAGTCTAAATTTGGATCCATGGAAAAATCATAAATAATAAGGAAATATATGTAGGAATATTAGTATATGAGAACTAAAAAGTATGGGGAAAGAATTGGAAAAAAAATAAAATTACCATACGGATAAAATCGGTATTTCCTAATTTTTTGAGGAAAAATGTGTAAGAAATAGAAAAGTTTTGGGCAAGAGTGAAATTTTCCATAATTAAAAATTAAACAAGATTAATTAAGTTAATGGACTAATAGGGAGAGAGAAGAAGTTAATTAGTGGGACCCACACACCTTAACTTAGTATAAAAGTCAAAAGTGTGTAGAAATTTCATTACTTCTCCAAGTTGTCATCTTCTTCTCCTCACCTTTCTCCTCATTTGGCTGACCACTTCAAGCTTCCAAAACCCTCCATTTTTGCTTCCATCAAACTTCTAAAAGAGTGTAAAA
>CATIWF010044665.1:0-17212 GCA_949630135.1 Balakata baccata
ATATTTATGATACTTTAAAATAATTTGTTAAGGTGAATTATGTGATAATATTGATCATGGTGCTATTGAAATTGTGATAATTATATCGTGACAATATAAAACAAGTGGAATAAGATGGAAGATCCTATCAATGGAAAAACATGAGACAGACAATGCTCAATTACTCTAACTAGGACTAGAGCTAGGAGAGATGGCATGCCATTGAAGGAGCTTTGGTACCATTTAGGCCCGGAGTTGTGGCCATTATGAGAGACAAGACCCATGCATTGAGGGGCTATGCTTGGTGTTGCACCTTAAAGATCTTGTGATGATCTTTTCTCAGGCGGAGTTCCTGAGATGGCTCGGAGTAGCCGATGATTCCCGTATCCATTTTAGTCCAATTTAGAGTATATGGGCGAGATGATTATGCATTTGTGGCAAGGGCAAGTATTGAGGTAAGGTTATGATAAAAATTATATAACTAATGATATAAAGTGTTATGATATGTATGTGAGGAGTGAATGTTTGCATGTGGATATGTTAAGTTTTAATAATATGGTAGGCATAATAGTATGTATAGGGGTTCTATGAGAAGTGACATATGTGTTGTTATATATACGTATGTTGAGGCATAAATATGTAATTATATTATATTTGTGCACTACCTAGATGTTGCATGAGAATTACTAGGGTATGGTTGTTAGTTGTTATGTGTGCATGACATGTTTGGGATGTAAGTATTATTATGGAGGACAAAACAGACATATAAAATACAGGTATGTCGAGTATTATTGCATATGGGTGTTTAGAATTTTGTATTTTATTTTGTATGTGATATGTTATTATTTGCATCTTTGCTTGATGATGTCATATAATCATGGCGGATTTTAAAGTACATATGCACCACTAAGCACTAGTTGCTTAGCGTGTGGGTTTTCTCACGCGCAGGTTGGAAGATTTGTAGCAGCTGATAGAAGATAAAGCCCAGGGAGTCAAAAGTCAAGCCAACACTTAGGGAGTGATAATACATGCATGATGTGGAATTTTAGTTCTACTTTGTAAAAGAGCTGTCGAGTTGTATTTCCAGTTTTTTTTATAAAAAAAAGACATTTTGTATATTTGAGCTGGATATAACTTGTAAATTTTTATGAATGTAAATATTGTGTTTTTCAATTTCAGAAATGTGTTTTGATTTTAAAAAATTAAAGTCATCATGGCCATGATGCAAAATTTTTTTTTTTAATTATAATTTTTTTTATAGTAAAGATTGGTAACATTATCTCATATAATTGGAATTTCTCTAGTTATATGGGAGGATGTTACAGAGGACGTCTTCATAAGTTACTTTCTCATTGCTTTCACTTCTTACATTGATAGTGAAAGTGATGATGTGGTGTAGGATGAAATGAGAAAGTGTCTTGATGTGTTTGGCATTTGATTTCTTGACAAGACAATTTTCAAAAGAAATGCTTTTCCATATATCAAGGGGAGAGAGATGCATGGCTTGATCATTGAGAAGGCCTACCTTCTTGAAACCGAAATCATCCACAAGTTGGTGCTTAGCTCATTGTGTCCATCTTCAAGGGGCATCACGAAATTGGTCCACCCCATTTCTTCAAGAGTGCCAATAACTTCATCTTTGACACTCAACTTCTCGAGATTATCTAGGTTAATCGTTCGATTGGAGACGAATTTCTTGGCAGTGATATTAGCATAGCGCTTTTTCTCCTCCTTTGAGAATGCATTGAATATGTCATTATAAGAGGTGAAGTTGGATAAAGAAGAGGTCACTCCTTTGCCTTCGGAGGCTCTAGATTTAAAAGTTCCAGTTTTGGGTGCCATTTGAGAGATGAAGAGAGAGTGAATAATCAAAGATTTAGGAGAAAAGATTAGAGAGTGAGAGAGTTTGGAAGCAAAAGTGAGGAAAAGAATTATAAAAATGGGGTATTTATAATGTGTCAAAGGGTATGTTACCGTTTGAGGGGATTTGATGAGAGTTATGGAAGATTAGATTTGATTGGTGGCAATGGCAAAAAGCTGCCATTGTGGAAGTCCAAAGCGGCACTTGGGGGTTCTCGATTGGGAACCTTCCAATGGTGAAAAAATTTTGAATTGTTGGTTACAATCTCGAAGGGGACATATGTCTTCCCGAGCATTCACATTTAAAGAGGTGTAATAGTTGGATAATTTTTAAATTTCCCGACTGGAAAATGGGAGATCCCGAGTGGGGCATGAAGAATTGCAATGGTCAATCTGAAGACAAAGAAGTCGCGAGTGGGAGGGAAATGTCGTAAGGGGGATGGCTATCCCGAGCGGGAAAAAGATTTCCCAAGTGGGAATTATAGGTACTCAGAAAGTTTAGAGGAAAGAAAGAAAATATGACTAAAGTACCCTAGTGTGGCATATCATAGATCATCATCATGAATGATTTCTGATAGTTTGAGTCTTTTAGCCCATTAAATTGAACTTCAATAGACTTAAAATTTCAACTTATGTATGCAAATGTCCATGAATCAATTAAAGAGTATATAATTCACATAAACATGTTCATACATGAAAAAAGCATGACTTAAAGCTTTTCAAAATAATGTGCTCCCATCAAGCATACGAAACTCTCTTTTTATAAAACAAAACTAGTAACACCCTCTCATATTATTACTAGCCTACTATACGAGAGAGTGCTATTGTATACTTGTTACTATCCTTACTATTATACTTCTTTTGGTCTTTAACTTTTTAATATATTAATATAGTAATAATAATAGTCCTTATCATCATCTATGTAACACCCTTGACTTTTCCACATGCATTATTAGATGCATTTCATTTGGACACATTCATTTTATAAATGTCATTCACATGAAACACATATATACATACATAGGAATTTTAGCTAGAACGTGTTCACGAGGTAGACTTGTCATGGGTCGATTTATCGCAATAAGAACAAGTTATACTTGTCTAGTTTAACACAAGATATTGAAAATAAAATGAAATAAAATGATTAAATTTGAAATAAATGAAATTTGGATAGTGAAATTAATTAAAGTAGACAATTTAACTATATAACAATAACTAGGTACATGTAAAAATGTAGAATAAATAATAATAATAATAATAATAATAATAATAATAATAATAATAATAATAATCAGAAAAGTAAAAAAAAGAAAAAAAAGGAAATTGGAACAGATTTGAGGCGGTTAAAGCTGCCTTCTTTAGGTTTTCAATAAGCAAATTTGCTTCTCTTCCCTTCATTCTTTCTCTCAAATTTTTCCAAAAAAAAAGACCAAGAACAAGACCATATGAAGGTTAGTTCATCATTATGAATTGCTTGTTTTAATTTATGATTGATAGAATATGATTTAGAATGTGCAACTACTTGCTTTCCATGGATAAACTGCTTGATTTCTGTTTTTGTGGTAGAAATTTAGGATCTTGTTTTCTTTATGTTAAAGACTTATTTGAACGAGACTCTAAACATAAAACTTGTAGTTTCATGTCTTAGATTTATGAATATGTAAATATTTTTGCATGATTTGATGTTCTGTAGAAAGATATTAGCATGTGATTAAGACTGGTTTGGTTGTGGAACCTAGTTGAATCACTTGCTATTTTGATTATTTTTCTATAAGATAGACTCGATAATTAAGGAAACTCAAAACATGAAAATTTTAGATATCTATGATTATCTAGTTGTATACTAAATTTCAATACCAGATTATGGGCAGAAGTTGAGTTATAGGTAAGAGAGTCATGTCTGTTCTACATTTGAGCTGCCTGCTTAGCATCCTATGCAGGTCCAGTCAGTTGGTTGCCCATTTTGAGCACCTTATAGACATAATCTGTCAATGGTAAAAATATGAAAGTTATAGGTATATTTCTTAGCTAAAATTTTCACAAATATCACATCAATATGTTATGTATTTTGTTAGTTACCTTGACAAACCAGACTAGTTCGGATGCTAATCTTATTCTTGACCACTGACAAGTACCCCACTATATGAGGACCTTAGAGGTAGAATGGATGAAAGTTTTCAACATGAAAAATGTTCCATTTTAACTTATATATGTTCATACAAAGTTTCATAAAATATAACTTACACTTTATAAGATATGAAAATGCAAATTTGGTATCCCAAAACTGCCTAAGGGCAGAAACAGAATGTTTATAGAAATTACATCAAAAATTCTACAATGGTTCAATTGTTCTGAAATTTATATATATTATAATCCTACATGTTAGCTTTAATTAGAAATAATAATAATACAAATTGGACTAGTATAGAAAAAGTTATAAGCTACTGAACACATGAAGGTCACACTCTCATAATACCAAACCCTAGTTAGTGGTCCATATTATGCATATTTCAATTTGTTTAAGTTTCACTAAGTTTATTTAGCTACCAATCTACCAAGTATACATTCAATTACGCTCACATCATATTGGAGACTCCTAAGGAAGTGAAAGACAATAAGTTAGAGGCTCAATATCAAAAGAAAATGTGAGTTTAATTATCAAACAATTTCTTTAGTATGCCTGATTGTTGTATGTTACGTGCAATGTGACTTGGCTTGCTGTTACATGAATTACATGATTACTATGGTATGACTATGATATGAAAAAGTAATGGATGACTTAAATGCATGGTTACATGGTTGTGTCTTCTTACATGAAAATGATTGACGATTCAATATGTGAATGTGATACAAATGCAATAGTAAAGTAATGATTGTTGCAAATGCATATGCATATGGACTTAAAAGGCATGGTGACTACCTAAATGGCATTGTAAAGCAAAAGAAAAGGCCTATGGCCTAACAAATGTGCGAATGTTACAAATAATCAAGCTAGCTAGTAAATGCAAATGTTCACATGGAAACCCGGTACATTGTCTATTTAGCCTGGTCACAACAAAAAGAAAATGACATAAACATAAGCAAATGAAATGTTTCTATGATTTAATATCATTTATATTCATATGATATTGATAAATAGAATGATATGTAAAATGTGTACGAATGGCAAATTATTACTTGTAATTGTGATTGGCTTGGTACTCTAGAAAGCTTTTTATGATTATTCTTATTGAGTCGCAATTCACCAAATTGCATCATCTTTCAGGCAAGGAAGAGTAATTAGCTCATTTTTTGAGGTGGATACCATATAGAAGATATGGATCACAGGTCACCAGCTAAGCCTTACCAATCTCTCTCCTTGCATTGTACTTATGTATAGGAACATGACATTTGTATTTTGAGTTGTGTATCTGTATATGTATAAATTAGTAAATATGCAATGATATGTAAATGTATACGCCTTGACCTTTCTAACTGAAATAATTGAACATAGTGACTGAATTGTTAACATATGTGATATATTATATTTATAATCAGGATGTGATGCTTAGCTGAACTGTCAAATGTTGCAAAGTGTTATTATTGATATATGAAAAAAAAAATTTATCCCTCATTATAAACAGGACTCTATCCTATTCTCATGCAATACATGACAACATAATAAAAGTATAAGTGATATCCACAGGTATAAGGTGTTATAATCCATGGCAACATAAAATCATAAATTGTATATAAGATATGTTCCATTCATAAACATGACAACTGAACTGTAATATATGTAAACCAAGGCTAAACATGTCCAACATAAAACATCCATACAAACCATAATCCAAAATATCATTTAAAACAAAATCCAATATTATCCCAAAATGTATGATATGAAAAGAAATGCGTGAATGTGAGTTGACTCTAATTTCTGACCACTTTAACTGGCTCAATTTCTTCTTGTCAACTCTATCTACTGCTCCTAATTTGTGTGCTGAAAACCCACATGCTAAGTTATCCAAGCTTAGTGGTATATATAATCATATAAATTCTATCATGCATATCACTCCAACATATCATAAACCAATTCATTTTTATCATTATCATGTTACTATGCAACAAATCATACAATTCATATATCAATCATGTCATATTATCATGCAAAAACATTTCATGCCACAACAATAATAGCTTACTTGGTAAGCGGAAGCCATTCCTATATTCATAAGAACAGTAATACATTTACCTCTTTCCTGTTCATGCATTTAATTTTTCCAATTACTCTATTGTTATTCCAATCATATTGGATTTACAATAATAGGAATTGCTTCTAACTTGTGATGAATTCCCTTTTCCATACCACTTCCTCAGTTGCCTTGGAAGCTGTAATGTACTTTTGGTTGTGGAATCCACAGCCATCACCTGTTTGGAACTCTTCCAATCGATTGCACAACCATTTAATGCGAATACATAGCATGACTAGGATTTTGAGTTATGTTTGTTGAATTGGATGCTCACATCAATAATCCTGCTTACCTTAAGCTTACTATCTCCTTAAATTAAGAATACATCCTTATCCTTCTCAAGTATTTAAGGATGTCTTTGACAGTCACCCATAAACCCTTGACGGAATCATATTGATATCCCCTCATGATGCTCATAGCATGATATCCATTGGGCCTAGTATACAACATAGTCAGTATTATGGAATCTCATCCATGCTAGTCCATTTGTCTTATGTTTTTGGACATAAAGACTTAGAAAGGGTAATCCTATCAATCATAAGAATAGATCCTTTCATAAACTGCTTCATGCTAACCACTTTAGCTTCTTAGCTATGTAGACTAAGAAAGAATGAGTAACCTCTTAGGTCTATCTCTATAGATCTTAATCTCCTTTTGGCATGTTACTTTTAAAATCCTTCTTGGAAATTTATTTTCACTAGGAAAAAAATAGCACTCCTACTTGACGGGTTTTGAGTATGTATCATATATATATTACGCAACAAAAAATAAAATTTTTCAAAACTCGAATCAAAGGATTCTACTTATGCCATTTAAAACTAATTTAACCAAAGAAAATTTAGAAATTATACCTTTATAATTTCTTGATTTTTCTTCAACTTCTCACTTTGTTGGGTTGTAGCAAACCACAGCAATTCAATCTTGAATTGTCTCTAACAATATCTACATGAAGATGAGAGGATGAAACCACTAGGGAGATAGCTTGAACATACCTCAAAGTGATAGCAATGGTGTATGTTTATTTGAGAGAAAATTAAACTCTTTAATTTTCTTGTTGTCTCCAAAAAATTTTCTTGTCCCAAAAATTTTTTCTTGTCTATTTTCTGTCTTTTATGGTCTTTTAGATCCAAAAGAAAATCAAAAAACTAGATCAAAATTGAAAGGAGAAGAGAGTGAAAAGTCATAACTCCCAATTGGCCATTTTATGGCCAATTATGCGAGTTGTTGCACACAGCAGCCCGCTTGGACCTGCTGGGCAGGCCCAGCTAGCCTACCTGGGAGGCCAATCATGCCAGCAGGCCTACGCGGGCCCACACAGGCCCGTTAACTTCCCCAAATGATTTTTTTCCACGATCTTATTGCGAATCGACTCGAAATAATTCTCTAATATTTTGGATCTCATCCAAAGCCATTTTAATCATTCTTTGCATCTTCAATATGTATGACCCATTAGGTTCCCGATTATATTGGCTACTTAAATTATCAAATAATTTAAGCAAGTCATGAGTGGTATCTAGCAACACATCATGACCCTCAATTGACCGGAAAGTCAGTGGTTTGACTACGAACCTTTCCATAGACAACAATATGTGCAATTTCTCCTTTCACCATCCTATACTCCACTCGGTTTAGAGCATGGACTATGTTTCAGCTCCCGCTAGACTGACTACATCACATCTAGCCCAAGTGATGTTAGATCTTGTCCTTAGGACTCATTACTCTATTAGACATGTCATTGAAGACTATCTTTAGAACATTTCCACTTTGGCCAGAGATTCCCAAGTAATGATCCCGACAAGATGTCGTAGGTATACTCTCCCTCTAGTAGGAGTGGTGAATCCTCTGTTGGCTATCCAATTACCTTCGAATACCTCAAGCCGTACCCAATCACCATCCTATAGCGACCTCTATAAGGCAACATGGAATGGAGTTAAAGCACATAATCAGTATCCAAGATATCCTTGAGTACCTCAAGTCTAAGGATACTTGCCCTATTGCTATAATGAGACTATCATTGACATTTGAATAGATAATCCATATGATCATCTCTTAGCAGGTCATTCATTGTACTTGACTACTCTTTGCAAGAATCCATATGTAAACTTTGAACATCTCATGTTCATAACTTATGAGATCTACTGGTTGATCTAATCAAGAAGTACAACATGTGCTAGTCTATCCGGATCAACAATGTCCCATCTTATTGATCCTATGACTAGGGATAATTTAGATATTAACATAATTACACATGATAGGAATCTCATTATCATGATCTCATTATGATTAGGTCATTCATTGTACTTGACTACTCTTTGCACTAAAGCCAATCGATATTGTACGTTACACAATAGGCGAGAATATGACTATCGTACTCATTTTGGGGTTTTGGTTTAGTGACTTGATCAAATATTTTCTGATTAGTGAAAACTCTTTCTCTCATTACATCACATCACATCTACCATTGATTTCTAAAATCAATCGATAAGATTGAGTACATGTTTGGACCTTTTTTTATGAAACTATGATTCATTTGCTTATACAGTGGCTCTATTGTTGTTCTAATCATATTGGACTTACAATACTAGGAATGGATTCTAACTTTGTGATGAATCCCCTTATCCAAACCGCTTCCTCAACTGTCTTGGAAGCTGTAATGTACTTTGAGTTGTGGAATCATTAGTCATCATCTATTTGGAACTTTTTCAATTGACTAGACAACTAGTTAATGTGAACATATAGCCAGACTAGGATTTTGAGTTATCCTTGTCAAATTTGATGTTGGCATCCATTATCCTACTTAACTTAAGCTTACTATCTCCTTAAACTAAGAATACATCCTCAATCCTTCTCAAGTATTTAAGGATGTTCTTGACGGTCACCCATAATCCCTTGATGGGATCATATTGATATCCACTCATGACACTCATAGCATGATATCCATTGGGCCTAATACATAGTATAGTACATAATGAATCCAATAGACCAGGCTTATGGAATCTCATCCATGCTTGTCTATTTGTCTTATTTTTTTGGACGTAAAGACTTAGAAAGGGTAATCCTATCCATCATAGGAATAGATCCTATCATATAATACTTCATGCTAACCACTTTAGCATCTCAGCTATGTAGACTAAGAAAGAATGATTAACCTCTTAGATCTATCTCTATAGATCTTAATCCCCTTTTGGCATGTTACTTTTAAAATCCTTCTTGGAGAATTATTTTAGAGTAACAAATTGATTAACTTAGAAATGAGAGATCATTTCCTAGTAAAAGTATGTCTTCCACATACTTCACTAGAAAGAAAATAGCACTCCTACTAACCTTCTTGAAAACACATGAATCATCCACATATAGTGAGAAAAAGAAACTCTTTGGTTATCTCATCAATTTAGATGTTTCAACTCCCGGATGTTTGCACTAATCTATCAATGAATTTTGCAATTTGCATCCTGTTTCATCATCATCAGATATGAATCCTTAGGTTGTGTTATGTACACATCTTAAGTCAGATTTCCAAAATGAAACTTGCCTTCATATCCATTTGCAAGATCTCATCACAATGAGTAGCAATGACTAGGAGTAATATGATGGATTTAAGTATAGTATATGGAGTAAAAAGTCTTATCAAAGCCAACCTTTATCTTTAACAATGTCGATTAACTACCAACTCTAACTTTATAGGCAACTGCATGACCTTCCATGTCAGTCTTCTTAAAGACCCATTTATACCCAAGGGGCATTTGTCCCATTAGGCGGATCAACCAAAGTCCCTACTTGGTTTATAGTCATGGAATCCATATCGACTTGTGTCTTATGGCCATTAGTCATATTCTGAACTCTTAAGAATCTCTTCATAAGTAGCTGGCTCATGATCTGTTATGAGCAATACGACCATTTTGTTCACTTATAAGAGATCCATATCTCTTGGGAGCAACTCGTGTCCTACATTACTTATGAAGCTCTTATATTTCATAAGGTCTTACTATTACTTCATAACATATTTGGGCTTTGTCAGTTTATTTTTGTCTGTTGAGTTTATATTCGAACTTCATCAAGTTCATTCTTACTCCCACTATCATATTGTAGAAGAAACTCTTTTTTTGGAAGATAGCTTTATTTGAAACAAACGCCTTTTGCTTCAAACAGTGGTAAAACTAATAACCAAATGACTCTCATTGGATATCCCACATACAAACATAGGGTTAGATTGAGCTTTTAACTAATCCAATATTATCTACTTCTCTTAAGTAAGAAAATCTTAAACTTTCATTTATGAAAGAATAGGCTTTATGTTATTTCATATCTTATATGGAACAACATCAACTGACTGATAAGGTATTATGTTTATCACATAAACATAATGCTATGTGCATGACCATAAAAGGAACTTTAAGGAATTCTACAAAGCTTATTATGGACCTCACCATGTCTAATGAGGTTCAATTTCTCTTTTTAGCCACATCATTATGTTATGGAGTATAAGGTGGAGTTCATTGAGATAAAGTCTCATTATCTTTTAGATGATATTCAAACTTTTAAGCTTAAGTGTTCTTTCACCTTGATCCAATCAAAGTGTCTTAATACTTTTGCCAAATTGTTTCTTTAATTCATTTTGAATTCTTTGAACTTTTCAAAGTTTCCAATTTGTATCTCACTAGATACAATTACCTAAATTATGAGTGATCATAATTATGGTAAGGAAGTAGACAAAATTATTTATGGCATGAATGAACATTGGTCCATATACACTATATGTACAAATTCTATTAGTCCTTTTGCATATTCACACTTTTCACTAAAATGTGATTTTGTCATCTTGCCTAGTAAATAGGATTCATATATGTCATATGATTCATAATCATGTGACCCCAAGTTACCATAACTTATCATGTGATTCTCTATTATATGCCCAAGTTGACAAAACTATAATTTATGGTTTTAGGTCATCAACCCTTTAAATTTAATATTGTAGATAGAATCAGACTTTCAAGAATGTAAACTCTTTTGCATAATGTTTTAGTTCCATAAAGAATACCATTCGACCATATAAAACAACAATTATTCTTAATAGTCAAATGGAAAAATTTTGTTCAACTATTAAGCAAAATAATATTCTTCATCTAAAACTAAAACGAAATTGCAACTGTCTAATTCTTATACATAACTTACTAAGAAGTGTCAAAACATAAGCTCTTATAGCTAAGGTAGTAACTTTTGCTCTATAGGTAATATGCATAGTTTCAACTCTCTTTTCTCAAGCCATCTATTGTTTAGTCTTGCATGTCTTGTACATGTGAGACTCATAAGTGGTATCTAATACCTATGTACTAATTGAAGAAACAATATTAACCTCTTTAACAAATTTACTTGAAGTAGAAGGTGCATCCATATGCCTTATCCTACCATTTCTTTAAGACTTCAATCAAGCTTTGTTATTCCACTTCAATAGATGAACTCTTGCCACAATGGAAGCAAGTTTATTTTATGCATTTTCTTTGCCTTTTCCTTTTATCTATAATGCATATTACATTTTAGATCTCGCTTCTCATCTTGGAGTGGTAGAGTAATTTAGATATCTCATATCGCTCAATATAAGATCGCTTATTGACTAACTCCCTAAGATGATACATAATGGTTTATATCCATTTCATGCTGGTTTTGAAGTTTGGACGACATAGATCCAATCTATTATCCACCAAATACTTCTTGTATGCAAACCGTTCATAAACACTTGAATCTTTAGCAGCACGAGAAAGAAAAATAGCAATTCCAAGATTTTGGCAATCCTTTGGATTTGAGAACTATTCTCAATTTCACACAAATCAAGGACGTTCAGGTTAGTCAATATGTTTGACTCGAAATTGTGCTTTGATTCACTTTAACTGATATAATTCTAACAACCTCGATGTAAAGAACGAGATTGTAGAAGTATGTATATGAATTCATGATGATTAGGTCTTCAATAAAAATACATTATGGCTCCCACTATTTTATTGCAAACCCATAGCCCTCACTAAATCTGAGAGAACCTATATGGAATTCTCCTAGTGGGTCGATGCCCAATATCTCCAAAAATGACCTTGGGTTTACCCAAGAAGCCACTTTAGGTCAATTGGTAGGTATTTGATCTATACCAATTGTATTCATATGCAACTATCGAATCTAGTGCTATCAACTGTTGATCTATGCACACTCATTGGGTTATCAACTCTTGATACGTGTACATCTCATGTACACTCACCCAACTTCGTCTCTATCCATATTAACCTTGGGTTTACCCAACAAGCTAATGCATCTAGTTAAAGCCGACCCATTAAATAGAAAATCTTATTTCTATGGTTTGAACATATTCTTGTAAAGAGGGCTTGGGTTTACCCAACAACCCTAACTTTAAAAGAACTCTCGTTCTAGCCATATTAATTGAAGACGTTAGCTTTAATGTTGTTAAATAAGGGAATTTCTTAATTTAGTCTCATCATGTTATTTTAACATACATTTATATATCATACATTCATTACATAGATACATAAAGATAGTTATACTAACTATATGACATGATTATGGACATACTAATGTCAATCCCTTGAGTCAAAGAGAGATTGACTAGGTCTTACCTAGGTATATGCATGAGTTACAACCCAAAAATAGAAATCAAATTCCTATTTCTAAGTCTTCTTATTTATGACACCATCTCCTTTACTTTTTGCTCCTTTGCATCTCCATTCTATTCTACTCCTATTTAATCTAATTACATATTTTAAAATAGAAAACCTCAATTTACATTTGAGGGAAGTGAGATGAGAAAAGAAATACATGAGAAAGAAAAGAGAGGCAGAGACACACATGCCCTATTTAAGATAAAACAAAAATTTAATCATGCATGCTCAATCATATTGGCCCTAAGTCCATAATCATCCATCATGTCTTTCCATACACCCCTAGCATACATTCTCTAATACATAAAATAAAGGTAAAAAAGATAATTGCATTTTGATTCCAATTTGAAAAACCAGTTTCAACATTTAAACCGAAATTACATACTTATGTTGATTTGGCCAATTCTATTTTGTATGTAATTTCAATATGGATTTTAATATTTAATAGAATTAAATTAAATTTCATATTTTCAGAATTAATCAAAAATTAATCCACTTTTAAAACAAATTATAATGATATTAAAAATTAAACAATTTAATTTTTAATATGTATACCATTATCTAGTCACACTAGAATTGAGGTTACTCAACTTAAATTGATTCAAAATCAAATCTGAAAAATTTCCAAAAATTTTATAACCTTATATCATCAGTCCAAGTACCTTTAGGCTAACTTAAGCTAATTAAAATAATTTTTTCACAACCCAGAACATCAAAACTAGCGAACCGATACATATTACCACTATAATTAATATGGAAATTAAAAATTGAGTAAAATAATTTTGGCATGCATTTAATATCAAAATAATCACTTAAACATATTTTAAAGGTGCTGAAATCGAAACATATGTAAACAAAAAATTTGAACAAAATAGTCCCGCTAGATGTACTAAAACAGCCCCAGTAATTTGCAATTTATTTGTAAAATTAATTAAAATGATTTTTAATTAATTCCTTGACCTTTAGAATACTTAAACACATTCTCAACATGTCTAAATAATATTTTAATAATTAAATTGAAAAAATAATTATGAACAACCTCATCAAACAAGCCAAACAACATCATTAGATCAATAAAAACCTAGTTTTAGGTAATATTCATAATAAATCTGAATTTAATTATTTGAATCTCATTCAAATCAATTTTCAATTATAATAATTATCTTTAATCATCTCACTATCAAATTATAGAGAGAAAAATAATAAAAACGAATTTTACAAATTAAAATTAATTTTTCAATCCAATAGAACCAAAATTGCCAAAATCAAGCAATCTCGTTGCATCTTCAATCAAAATTAATTTTAATGAACACAAGGGGGCTCTGATACCAATGTTAGATTTTGAGGATATATCACATACTTAAATACGCAGCGGAAAAAATAAAAATCAAAACCGAACCAAGGATTCAACTTGTGTCATCAAAATTAATTAACCAAAATTAAAGGTTTGAAGATTTTACCTTTGGTGTTCTTGAATTTTTCCACCTCCTCTTCTTGACGAGTTGTCGCAAACCATAATATACCAAGCCCATGGTTATCCACATGAAGCTGAAAGAAGGAAACCTCATAGGGGATGACCTTGGATAGTAATTTTGTCCTAGCAAAATAATTATTCTATGAGAGAAAAGTTTGAAGAAAATTAACTATTAAAGGCTTTATATAGGTGTTTCCAAAACATCCGAGGGTTGCCTAAAGACTAAAAAAAATGCCAAAATAGAGTTTTGGGCCAATTTAGCCAACATTTGCCCATGGTATATGCACGTCTACGCGTATGGGCTGCTAATAGCCCAAGCTGGTAGCTCTTTGCGGGTTCGTGACTCCCCGAGCAATTTTTTCTTTGGAATTTTACTGCGATCACATCACTATCCAATCCCAAATAAATCTTTTCTATGTTTGGATCCAATGCAAGTCCATTTTATTCCTCTTTCACACCTTCAAAGTGTGTGATCCATTAGGTTCTCGGTTGTGTTGGCCACTCGAATCAATAATTGATATCGAGCAAGTCATGAGCGATATCGAGCAATACATCTTAACTCCCAATTGACCCGAAAGTAAGTGGTTTGACTATGAACCTTTCCATAGATAATATTCATGCAATTTGTCCTTTCACCATCCTATATCCCACTCAGTTCAGAGTATGAACTATGTATTAGCTCCCGCTAGACGGACTATGTCACACCTAGCCCAAGTGATGTTAGATCTTATTACTAAGACTCATTATTCTAATAGACATGTCATCTTCATGGCATTTCCACTTCGGCTAGAGATTCCAAATTAATGATCCTAACAAGAGGTTATAGGTATACACTTCTTCTATCAATAGCGGTGAATCCTCTATTGGCTACCTAATTATCTTCAAATACCTCAAGCTGTACCCAATTACCACCCTATAAGCGACCGTCGTAAGGCAATAAGGAATGAAGTCGAAGCACAGAATCAGTATAAAAGATATCTTGAAGTACCTCAAGTCTAAGGATACTTGCACCATTGCTATGTTGAGATTATCATTGACATTTGAATAGATAATCCGTATGATCATCTCATAGTAGGTCATCCAATGTACTTGACTAGTCTTAGCAAGCATCCATATGTTAACTCTGAACATCTCATGTTCACAACTTATGAAATCTACTGCTTGATCCAATCAAGGAGTATAACATATGCCAGTTTATCCGAATCAACAATGTCCTGTCTTGTTGATCCTATGACTAAGGATAATTTAAATACTAACATAATTGCACATGATATGAATTTTGTCATCATGATTTCCTTTATGCTATGTTATGTATAATTAGTTTAAGATCTATATGAAATTATATGCAAATGATTACCAATATAATGAAAGAATGTTGTTACTAATGTGTACATTAAATGACTTAGGCGATTGCCTTTAGGGCACATCTTTAACAATAACCTTATTGTGATTCTAATATGATTGGCATGACCATGATGATAAAATGATTATAGCCATGTATGAGAATAATGGTGGATGCCATGTTATATGTTTTATGCATGCAAGAATTTTTATGATTATATGTACCACTAAGCTTTTAGTAGCTTAGTGGTGTTTCCTACACATAAGTTGGAGCCACTAGGTAGAAGAGTTGACGAGAAGAGAAGATGAACCTATCAGAGAAGTTAGAGTCTACTTATGCATATTTTTATTTATGCTCATTCATTTGGGATAACTAGATTCTAATTAAATAAAGTTTATTTGATTAATTATTTAATTGGATTTTGTATAAGGATTAAATAAGTGGGTAGGTTTTAATCTAGGAACTCGATAATTGGTTATTTTATTTTTGGATTGAACTAGTATTCAATTTTATGATCCAAATATATGAATGAAATGCATGTCTAAAAAGATTTAAGTTAAATGAGATAGAAAAAGCTTTAATTTGGATGTAAGATAATAAGGTTTAACCGGATATAGTTGGTTAGCATTCTTCTACATAGTAGGGTTTAGTCTACTGCATGGGTAGGTGTTACACTATTCATTTATGGACTGATGAATTTTTTATATGCTCCAAGTTTTTTGAAGACTTCATTGCTCTAGACCCCAACACCCACAAATGTGTCCGCTTTGACATAGCTTAGATTTAATAAGTACCTCTTATGCAACATTTATTCAAAAGTCTTTAAGCATTGCACATGAGGATAATTTAATATTTTAGTCCAAGAAGATCATTGCAAGGCCTTCAATTTCTATCTTAATTCAGACTCAACTGTGTCCTTAATGGCACTCTCTGATGAATCGAGATCAGATGATGGCTTGACCTTTGGCAAAGAGCATTCAAATTCAAACTTGCATCAGAACCTTTCCATACCGATCCTAGCAACTCCATCAATCTTGGTAATTTTGTTTCTTCGACAACCCTCCCTTATAGTTTTTTAGGCACTAAAGATAGTGATCTTGGCTTGGCTTCGGGCTTAAGGGTTACACCTCATTTATCATCTAAGCTTAATGTGATATTTGGCTCACTATCCCCAACTTTTGTTTATCCTATTGGCCATGTAGGCCCATATGTGTTGCAACCCAGTATTGTTACTAAATGCCCAACTTTTAGTTCTACTTTTGTCCCCATCAGGGGCACACTTCTAGTAAAGGCCCTATTTTGTCTCCTTCTAGCAACACTTCTAAAGACCTATAAGCAAAGTCAAAGGGACCAACTTCAACTTCTCCTATTTCTCCAACGAATATTGGCTATAAGTTCTTTTCGAGGTACAAATCCTTTGATGAGATTTTGAAGGGAAAATTCAAGTGCAAAGGTAAAAGGAAGTTACAATTGTGGTCGATCCACCTAGAAATCAAGATCCTCCAAGAGTTGCCGAACCATGAGTAGCAGTTGTTGTTAGAGATGTGCCCAAAAGGCAATCGCCTTAAGCACTTAGTGTACACATTCATAAAGGCATTCTTTCATTATATTAGTATTCATTTGCATATGAATTGATATAGATCTTAAACTGATTAATGAAAGTCCATGA